>JAYMTA010001548.1:0-19535 GCA_036897625.1 Pelargonium cotyledonis
ATTGTGTGAAAAGTTGCAGGTGCTCAAAATATTGGGAAAACAAAGTACATTTCATTCAGATTGTTCATCATCTGATGCCTCCTCATACTTAAGAACCTCTAAAAGAGGATTCAACTCTGTCAGCTTGGGGGTGGGATGATCTCGAGAGTTACGAGTGCCTCCTCTGGCATAACGAGCGCTCCCTTCGTTAACTAGACCTACTAAGAGATCGCACCTCGCAAGCCACTCCTCGTTTTTTTCCAAGATGGGCTCATTGCGCTTGACCTCCTCCATGGAAAAATCCACAGAGGTACGCTCTTCGCCTAACACAGTAGCAAAGGTAACTTGAACTCTAACAGGTGGAGGGACCCACAGTCTGTCATCAGAGCTACGGAAGTCATATTCCCAAGACATCACCACTTCGTCAGTAGTAAAGGGAAATTGGGAATGGAACCTCCTTAAAGAAGGTTGGACAGCAGAAGTTCTATGCCAGTCCACAAGGTCCTCCAAAGAAACACCTTTGCTCACAACGACCCTGAAAGCGCTGTATTTCCCTTCAACTCTTCCTGCTTGACGTTCTTGCGTAAAGAAGTCCCAAAGCCCAAGGAGTTCGGGCTTCTTGTAGGGTCTGAGGAAACAACTTAGAACTGCTCAAAGATCGTCGACGGGAGGAGCTCCCCACCTAAAAAGAGGATTGGGAAAAATGATAGAGGATAAGAAACTATTAGTAAAAACGGAGAAGGAATAAAGCCGGTAAGAAAAGAGGCGTACCAGAGATGGAGTGTTCATGGTAGCATCTGTTGACCTCGGTTGGGGCTCTTGTCTCTGAAGAAGGATAGCTTCCAGCTCCCTTACTCTCATAGCTCGGGGATGAAGATCTTTCACTTCAGCCTTAAGACCGACCAGCTCGGCCTCTATTTCAAGAAAACGAGCCTTGTCCTCCGTGATTAACTTTTCAACTTTCTTCCTTTCATTCTCCGACTACATTAAAACCAGGTTTAAAGCAGAAAGCTCCTCAAACCTTGCGGACAATTCCCTCCTAGCTAGAGCTGATTCCTTAGCAGCGGCTAACATTCCTTCATTTGCCTTAGCCAAGGCCTCGCTTCTCTCTCGCATTGCCTCAACCCTCTCCTTTTTGGCTCGAACAACCTCTTTCTCGGCTTGAATCGCCCACATCTTAAGACTTTCTAACTGAGCCCCGCGAACCTTTGGTAATTTTTCATTTTCCTGGCTGAGAGCTAGGAAACTCTCTTGCAAAGCCAACAGCTCAGCCCGAGAGGCGTCAATCATCTCCCGATACTTAACTTGAACAGCCTCTTCAAACCTACCGTCCAGCTCCGACAATGGGCTGGCGGGCTCCTGGGACTCTCTGAAACGAATTCTCTGAGCAGCCATCACCCCCTCGGAGAGGATAGTGGTGACTTTTTCCACCAAAGAAGTGGCTTGAACAGCCCGAGGGGCACAAGAAGCAAGAATGAGGCGAAAGTTCAAAAAAGGGGAAGGAAGATATAAAACCAATAATTAAACGTACAATCGAACGTTACCTCCAGAAGATGAGTATCCACCAAACTACGGGCGTCAGCGCATCGGGCTATGGCGCCTAAACCATAGACAACTTGGAAGATCCTTTCATCCTCTGATTGCTCAGGGTCAGGGAAGATAAGGGTGGCTCTACCAGTGGAAAAAGGTCCTCGGGCAATACTCCCTAACGAACCTCCCTCAAAGAACTGAACCAAGTCACCTACTTTCGTCTCAGGAACACCCGGAGATTTAATAGGAAATTTGCCAGTTTTTCGGTTGAGTTCAGAGGACTTCTCTTCACCAGAACGGGATTCACCAAAAGGGATCTCGTTGACTTTCCTTCTCCCAACGTTGCCCACCGCAACTAGATTCGCTACAGTTATGCTTATTCTTGGTCCCGCGGCAGCCTTGTCAATAATGCCTGAATCTTCTTCAAAAAAAACTAGAAGTGCCGATCCAGAAAAATTCTTCACTCCCTCAACAACTGAGGCAGGATCAACTCTCGCATCGTTCCCACGCGGAGTTGACACCTCCTCACTCCCATTGCTTCTTCCTCCCTAAACAACGCTAACTAGACCTGGGGATTTCCCATCTTGAGCACAGACCTTTTTAGAATAATTGGGAAGGCTGGAAGGTCCTTCTAGACGTTTAGTTTTCTTCAGGGAATCCATTCTCAAATCCCCGAATGGTTTCCTCTTTACTCCTAAAGAGACACTCAGAAGATTAGACGGGATCAGATCTTCGTGAACACTAGCAGAGTCATGCCAACCCAGAGAAAAAGGAATTCTTGAAGGCGGTTTGGCTATTAGAGGAACATAATGCCTGAGATCCAAATCCCTCAAATGGACCTCCCTTTTCTTCGTAAGTCTTGCATTAAAATCTTGCCGACCTTTCTCAGTCCAAGATTCCAGGAAGAAGTTTTCTGTCAATCAGTAAGAAGAATTAGCACAATAAGAGAGTTGTTAGCAGAATCAAAACAAAATTAAGAAACCACCCATACCCAGCACATGGCGCTCAGCAATTGTGCAATAATTATCTTTGTTTGGACTCTGACAAGCAAGACATTCATCCTGGAAGCTTGGGTAAAGAAAATGGTCGTGTATCTGCATCAATATGTTCCTGCAGTTTGGAACTAAGAAAAGCATGGGCTTAATGTTATTCCTATGCCTACACCGAGCACCATAGTAATATTGGACATCTTCCTGGAATAGGAAATCGATACTGTACATACAGTCATTGGAAAGATTGTATGTGAGGACAACACTAGTCCTCAGATCCTCCCTCGAGTGCCTATCGGGGCGCAAGGCCTTATGCAAACGGGCACACTTACCCCAAAAAGTCTCGCGTGGAGAAACCTGCCTGTTAGGAACTCTCCATCCTAGTCGAGAAGACAAGAAGATCCTCAAAGCAGGAGAAGCTTGATCTGGAAGGTTGGATTCCTCAAAAAGGCGAGATTGATTAGATCTCGCTATCAAACCTGCGGTATCGCGAGTACTCCAACCCACATTCCAAAAGTAAAGGAGAGACCCTAGAGTCGGTTCTCTTCCCAGCAAACGATAGAGGGCAGCAAAGCAAACCATCTTTTTCAAATCATTCGCAGCTAAATTCAAAAGATCCGTGCCCATGTAAGTAACTACATCCTCAATAAAAGGGTCGATGGGAAGAGTAAGGCCGTTTTTGAATAGCTGCCAGTGAATTGCCAACTCATCATCGCGTGGTTTGCTAAACATAAACTCCCTGGTGATTTCGGGATGAACACGACCTCAGAAGTTCTTTCGATCGAATCCAAGGTCGTCAAAGTGCAACTCGTTCATGGATTGAGTGACCACAGTTGAACCCGTCAAGCAAAGCTCCTCCATAAGAATAGGGGATGGACCTTCGACGATAGCACACTGAATTTCGGGATGGAAATATTGGTCGTCCTCCAAACAAATCAATTCGCTCCAAGAAATCAAAGGAGGAATCCGAATTTCCTCGCCAACAACAAACATATCAACAGGCTGAAAGTCCCCTAGAGGCGTTTGGGAACGAGTGCCCAAAACTCAGTCGTTGGCGAAGGGGACAATCGAACCAATAGCTTCGCTCCTCTCTGAAGAAAAAAGACTCTCGCCGATGTGAACGAGCAGATCCCGATTGATCCTTCCTATCTGCAGATGAAGACCCGTACCAAGATCCTCCGGAGTAAGGAAAGAAGGGCATACTCAATTAGATCGGGGAAGCTTCTGGTCCCGAGAAGATGGTTGCCTAGATGACCGGGATTTGGAAGGCCAAACTCTGGGAATCTCAATCTCATTCAATCTGCCTGCCATTGAAAGAAAATGATCTGCAAATGAACCAGAAATTTCAGAATGCAGAAAATACAATTTGGGACCTTGCGAGAAAGTCCTCAACAGTCACCACAGACACAAAGGACAAGGAAATCCATTCCTTGGAGACCAAGTAATTGGGGACATGACAATAGCAACAAATATAAGTAGCACATGGGACGAGTCAACTATCAAACCAGGGGGACAGACAGCATGTACAGGAATCAGCAAGCATTAAAGGAAATTAGGAAACTAGAGAGAAACAAGATGATTTCATTCAACAAAAGCAATCAGGAATACATCACAGATACATTACAATAAGCAAAGCATAAACATCGAGGGGACATCGTCAACATATAGACAAAGATAAAGAGCAACCCATGGATTTATTGACATCTACAGATCCCCAACAAATCAAAAGTTGGATACACAAGAACCCTAAATCTAGATGACATTGACATAAAAAGGTGCTCTCAAGCAAAACTGCTTGGAGAAGAAAACCCGCGGCCATTATACTCACAGGGATCAAAGCGAGAAGTCGAAGGAATTTGAGGGAGCAACTACCGCAACGGGGACCTACAGATTTCAAAACCCAGAAAAAGAAAAAAGGTCAGAATCCTCATAACCCTAAAATCGTTAGAAAGCAAAACAAAATCGAAGTTCTTCTGAGTTGGACCCAGAGAATCAAACCCACAAGGAGAAAAGGGTTCAGCTATGATGAAGACAACATCAAAACCATAGAAACCTCTAACCAAAACCCTAAAACTTACCCAGATTATTCCTCCCACAAAAACCCATTTCCTACTATAAAAGAGCTTCCTTTAGGGTAAAGTAAAGCGTTTCTGAGGTCCTCACCAAAGAAGATAAGAAAGAACAACAAGGACATTCAGAATGCAAGACGACGAAGGTCAAGCCATACCTAGATTTAGATAAACCCAGAGATCCAAAAATGAAAATAACAGGCGGAGACCAAGAAACTCACCAAACAATGAAGATGAGGCGAGGAACTTTATCGGAAAAGCAGAACACCTATGAACGGCAAGCAAGATCGTAAAGAAGAAGAAATTCTCTAGAGATCTTAGAAACAATGATGAGAGAAAAGAGAAGAAGGAAGCACTAAAGGGTTTAAATAGGGAAGGTTGCAGAAGAGTAGGAATAATAGAATCATGAGCCTAGCTTCCCATTACTCTGAGAAAACTCTGCACATTCCTCTGCGCCAACCACTAGCAGCCAACGCGTGCACGATGATGTCAGGAAAAAGCAGAGATCGAGGAAATCCAACGGTCAGGAAATAATCAAAAAGAAAAGCACGCGGAGATTACGCCACGCATCGAGGGGTTAACTGCAACGCGCTCCAGTAGATAGACATGAACGGACGCCCGACATAGGCACATGGGATCAAAACGTCTGCGACACGCCAAAAAGGTCCCGAGACCAACTTCAAGAAACGCAGTCGCATGGGTCTGAAAAGTCCTCAGAAAAAGCAAATGACCCAAGCACCCAATAAGTAAGAATCCCTCAGAAACATTCTCAGCGGAAGTGACTAAGACTACTCCAAGCAACACCAATGAATCACGGTCACTCGGAGTAGGTGGACAACTGTTTATGCCCAAAAATTCTCAAGTACTAGTAGCCAATCATAGGTCGACATGTGGCACTATTGACAACATCATCAGAACTCAGAAAAAGTAACGAGCAAGACATCACTAGAGTCACCACACCCAAAGCAGATAAAACTCCCCGAAACATACAGAGTAAGTGAGGACCCGTCTTCTGGAAGGTTGTTCCCAAATTCATTAAAGTCGTCACGCGAGAGTCATGCTGGTCAAGTCCCCGCTAGTAGACGGATATCAGGCATCCAACGTTTGAGCGGGAAATGAATTCACATTCGTACATCTCCCCCAAACAGCACAAGCTTGCCGAGGACTAACCACTGCCCTCCACAACAGCCAGACATGAACTAGAACAGCTCACTCTGGCTGTCCACGCCAGCTGGACCGTGCACCCCAAGTCACAGTAAGCCTATAAATACCCCCCTTCGCGGTAAGAGAAGGGATCAAATTTTTCACTATTTGAATCTCTGTCCATAAAATCTCTACTTCATTTCTCTCCTTTCTTCAGACCATATCACTGATTCTCACCAGAGGCGGTGAACCGAAACCCCAACCCCGGTTACATTGTTCTTTGGTGTTTGTTTTGTGGATCCACAGTCTCCAGTCGCATTTGCCGAAAGTTCAACCCTCAGGTGGCCGCCTACTCTTCGCCGGCACCGAAATCTCAACATATCTACTCACGCTCACAGTTCTCTCATGTGTTCGAGTCTCCAACATAAAAAGGCTCAAACAATATATAAAATATTGTTATTTAAGATTGGTGAATAAAGTAAAATGGAGGTGAGTCGACTGACCTAAGATTAGGTAGTGATTTAAATGATAAATCAAAACTATCGTAGTTTCATTCATTAGTTTTAATGTTAGCTCAAAACTCAAAACTAAGTAATTTTGTTTAATGGAAAAATCAAAGCGAAACCCAAACAAATCCTCTCTATTCTCGTGGCTTCCCCTCGTGATGCTCATCTTATGTTTAAAAACATTTAATCAAATTCAACGAGAACACCTCGCCTTAATCATGTATTACACTAATTGTGTCATAGAATATTTAAGACATAGCATGCACCAACACTACTATAAGAGATTGTTTGGTAAAAATTTTGCAGCTGGAAGTTCTTGCCACATCAGTAAAACTGTAGCATCAAAATCCAAATGTTGTTTGGCAAAAAAAAAAAATCACAGCTTCTAGCAAAAATGGGGTACTATGCAGCTGGAAGCTGTGATTTTCCCACAGCTGAGAAATTGGTGCTGCAGGTTACTGTAGCAGTTGCAGCACTTGGTGAAAGACCATGTTGCCCTCAACTCCATTTCACTTTCATTTCCAATCACCAACAACTCCATTTAGGGTAGTTTAAATGAAATTTAAATGTAAGATTTGGATAAACTAGAAAATCTTTTGTATTTATTGGATGATTTATAAAATTTGAGTTAAGTTCGTGAATAGAAATTAAAGTTTGAAGAGTTGGAATCTGTTGAAAGACATAGCAAAGCTTGGTGAAAATCATTTGCATTTTAAAGGTAAACACTTCTATATTCAATTATTATTTTTGGTTGTCTATAGTTTTATAAACAAATTATGGTGTAATTATGTAGAATGCATGTCCTTCATATTGTTATTTTTGAAAGTAAAGATAATATGTTATTTTATGAGCATTGTGAAGAAATCCAGAAATAGTCGACTACTTAATTTTCAACAGTCTACTGTTTTTGTTCTATGAATAAAATGACTTTACTATGTTTAATATATTCAATGCCATGTGGTCGACTAGTTTCCAGAAACAATTACTGTTTGTTCTCTGTTATTTTAAATACTAATTATGTATTTGTATATGTATTAGTTGGTTATTGTTGGGTTGGTTCCTTTCTTATTTGGTTATTTTGAGAGGCCCAAGCCTATGAGGCCAAAAGGTAAATTAGGGATGTTATTATCCTTGTCTTTGGCTACTGGAAATCAGAGTGTGTGATAGGACCAAATTGAGAGAGAAAGCAAAAAGAGAGAGGTGTTGCTGGAAACAATTATGCACAGGTCAGCCCAGGTTTTTCGATCATCCACGGAGATCTGACCGTTGGATCGTTATGATATTTGAATAGTTTCATGACCTCATTGACATCTACCTTTTCACTGGAGGAAATCTCGATTGGAGATCTGAAAGTGTGTCAAACGGGCTCTGGACAAATAGCTCTTTTGGTGATATTTTCTCTACTCCAAGTTTGTTCATGTTTCCCATATTACTTGATGATTGTTCCAAGTATATGATGATTGTGTATGACTCTAGTTATATCTAGAGAGAAAATTGTGTATTCCCATTATTGTTGATAGTGGAGATTTTGGGGTGGACTCCAGTCCCGTGGTTTTTCCCGCTTTGGGTTTTCCACATAAAAATTGCTTGTGTTCCTTGGATTGCATACTTTTATATGTGTTGTTGATTGGTGACCATATTTGCATATATTGGTTACTTGGTTGTACTCTACTTGTTTACTTTCTAATAGGTTCATACAGGGTCTTTGGGATATTCTGTCGTTTCGTTCCCAACAAAATGGTATTAGAGTTATTGGTTGTGATAGTTGTTGTGTTACTTGTTTGAACAATGGAAGCTAATACAAGTAGAATGGTTAATTTGAATGGTTTGAATTACCATGTATGGAAGGGAAAGATGGAAGACCTTTTCTATGTGAAGGATTATTATTTACCTGTGTTTGCTGCAGATAAGCCCGCTGATATGACAGATTCACAATGAACTATTTTGCATCGACAAGTTTGTGGGTATATTAGGCAATGAGTTGATGATAGTGTTTTGAACCATATTAGTGAAAAGACACATGCACGCACCTTGTGTAACAAGCTTGATGAGTTGTATGCTCGGAAAACTAGAAACAACAAATTGTTTTTGATTAAGCAGATGATGAATCTAAAGTATCAAGACAGGACTCCTATGATAGACCACTTGAATGCATTCCAAGGGATTATAAATCAGCTTGCTAGAATGGGAATCAAGTTTGATGATAAGATATAGGGTTTGTGGTTTCTTGGGACATTACCATATTCTTGGGAGACGTTCAGGACTTCACCGTCTAATTATGCTCCAGATGGTGTTATTACCATGGATTTGGCTAAAAGCAATGTTCTCAATGAGGAGATCAGGTTAAAATCACTAGGCTCATCTTTGGGTTCTAATGTTCTGGTTGTACATAATAGGGGGAGGAGTCAGAGTAAAGGTCCGGGAAATGGAGGCAATGACAGAAGCTATTCTCGTGGCAGATATGCAAATGTGGAATGCTATCATTGTGGACAGAAATGTCATCTGATGAAATCATGCAGGAGTTGAAAAGTGAAAAAAAGAATGAGAAGAGAAATGGGAAAGCAAAGAAGGATGATAGTGACAATGAAGATCGAGCAATTGCCACCACTAAAGATTTCATGTTCGTCTTTGATTTTGAGTTAATTAATCTTGTCAGTGACAATATAGTTTGGCTAGTTGATATATGTGCCACTTCTCATGTTACATCGAGGAGAGATTACTTTGCATCCTATACCCTAGGTGATTTTGGGATTGTTTGGATGGGTAATAATGTCACATCAAGTATTGTTGGTATTGGAGATGTTCATTTGGATTATGGTAATGGAATGAAGTTAGTGCTGAAAAATGTGAAGCACTTTACCGATATGAGAATGAATTTGATCTCAGTTGGCAAACTTGATGATGAGGGGTACCATATCTTATTCGGTGTACCTTACAACAGAAGATGGAAGTTAACTTGAGGTTGTCTTGTAGTGACAAGAGGTCAGAAGCATTCATCATTGTACTGGACGCATATGAAGATTGCCAAGGACTTTTTCAATGTTGTGAAGAATGATGAAGCTGCTAAGTTATGGCACAAGAGACTTGGTCACATTAGTGAGAAAGGAATGAATGTGTTATTCAAGAAAAAGAAGTTGCCTGGAACACAAGACATTCACCTGAAGAATTTTTCTCATTGTTTGGAAGGCAAGCAGAATAGAGTTTCATTCAAAAGTCATCCCCCTTCTCAGAAAGACAATGTACTTGATTTGGTGCATTCAGATTTTTGTGGTCCTATGTAGGTTAGGACACTTGGTGGTTCCCCATACTTTGTCACATTTATTGATGATCATTCAAGGAAGATATGGGTATATACCTTGAAGACCAAAGATCAAGTGTTGGGTATTTTCAATGAGTTTCAAGCATCAGTTGAAAGATAGATTGGGAAGAAGCTCAAGTGTATCAGGACAGATATTGAAGGTGAGTATATTGGTCCATTTGAGGTGTATTGTAAGGAGCAGGGTATTCGACACCTAAAGACACCTCCAAAGACTCATCAGCTAAATGGGTTAGTTGAAAGAATGAACATGACGCTGATGAAAAGAGTCAAATGCTTACTTTCACATGCATGACTACCTAGATCATTTTGAGGTGAGACTTTAAATACTACAGTTCATAGTTTAAATCTCACACCTTTTGTTCTTTTGCATGGTGATGTTCCCAACCAAGTTTGGAGTGACAAAGATGTCTCGTATGATCATTTGTATGTCTTTGGATGCAAGGCTTTTGTGTACATTCTCAAAGATGAGAGGTCAAAGTTAGATATGAAGAGTAAGCAATGCATATTTCTAGGGTATGATCAAGATGAATTTGGCTACAGGCTGTATGATCCCATTTAGAAGAAACTTGTTAGAAGTCGTGATGTCGTGTTTATGGAAGATCAAACCATAAGAGATATTGAGATGACATGGAAAATTCCTCAGTATAATGATGATCTGATTGATTTGGATCCAGTTCGTCCAACACGAGTTCCAGTACAGGTTGAAATGAAGTTTAGGATGCTCAGGGTGATGTTGCTGACATGGATGTGCATACACCCAATGATGATGAACAAGATCTACCACTAGAAACAAAAGGTCATATTGATGTTCCACCATAAGTTCCATTTAGAAGATCCACTCGAAACCGTCAACCTTCTTTAAAGTACTCATCGGCTGATTATGTGTTAGTTACTGATGGATGTGAGCCAGAGACTTATGAAGAGGTTATAGAAGACGAGCATAGTAAGTAATCGATAGAGGCGATGAAGGAAAAGATGAAATCCCTACATGAAAATCATACCTTTGATTTGGTCAAGTTGCCTAAGGACAAGAAAGCCTTGAAGAACAATGGGTTTACAGGTTGAAGTAAGATGATGTTACTTCAACATTCTGATTCAAAGCTAGATTGGTTTTCGAGGGCTTCAATCAAAGGAAATGAATTGATTTTGATGAAATTTTCTCTCCCGTTGTGAAGATGTCATCCATACGTGTTGTTCTCGGACTAGCTGCTAGTCTTGACTTGGAGGTTGAACAAATGGATGTCCAAACAACGTTTCTTCATGGTGATCTTGAAGAGGAGATATATATGGAGCAACCAAAGGGTTTTGTGGTTAAAGGAAAAGAAGACTGTGCATGCAAGTTGGAGAAAAAGTCTTTATGGGTTAAAGCAGACACCTAGGTAGTGGTATAAGAAATTTGAATCTGTCATGAGGGAGAAAATGCTACAAAAAGTCTAATTCAGATCATTGTGTCTTTGTGTAAAAATTCTCTAATGATGATTTTATAATTCTTTTGCTCTATGTGGATGATATTATTATTGTTGGCAAGAACGCTTCTAGAGTTGATGAGTTGAAGAAGCAGTTGAGTAGGTCATTTTCTATGAAGGATTTGGGGCCAGCAAAGTAGATCCTTGGTATAAGAATAACTCGAGACAGGAAAAGAAGACAATTGTCTTTATCTCAGGTGAAGTATATTGAGAAAGTTCTTGAGAGGTTTAACATGGACAAAGTTAAAGTGGTTATCACTCCTCTAGCAACTCATTTTAAGGTAAGTTCTAAGCAGTGCCCTTCTAGTGATCAAGAGAAGGAAGACATGGTGAATGTTCCTTATGGCTTAGCAGTTGGAAGTTTGATGTATGCCATGGAATGTACTAGACCATCTTTAGCTCATGCAGTTGGTACTGTCAATCGTTATTTGTCAAATCTGGGTAGAAAACATTGGAATCCAGTGAAATGGATTATAAGATATCTTCGGGGCACTTTGAATCTAAAGCTTACTTTTGGTTGCAAGACATTTTTGTTAGTGGGCTATACAGATGCAGATATGGTAGAAGATGTTGACTCTCGCAAATCCAGTTTAGGCTACTTGATTGTGTTTAACGGGGGAGTTTTGTCATGGAAATCAAGATCGTAAAAGTGTGTTACAATTTCAACTACAGAAGCAGAGTTCATCGCAGCAACGGAAGCTTGCAAAGAGTTATTATGGATTAAGAGGTATGTTGAGGAACTCAGTTTTAAACAAGACCGGTATGTGTTGTTCTGCGACAGTCATAGTGCTACACACCTTGGTCAAAATTCTACATTTCATGCAAGATCTAAGCATACTGATGTTAGGTCATTGGATTAGAGATGTCCTTAATTCCAAGTCTTTAGAGTTTCAGAAGGTACATACTGATCAAAATGGTTTTGACATGCTTACGAAGGTTGTGCCAAAAGAGAAACTTGATGCGTGTCGTACTATCGCCAGAATGGTGATCACCTCCTCATAAGAAAGGATGGGGAGATTTGTTTGGTTGGGTCATTTCTTATTTGGTTATTTTGAGAGACCCAAGCCCATAAGCCTTTAGGTTAAGTTAGGTATGTCTTTACCCTTTTGTGTGGCTGTTGTAAATCAGATTGTGAGAGGACAAAAATTAGAAAGAGAAAGCAAAAGAGTGAGAAAGGTGCTGCTGGAATTTCAGCACAGGTCAGCCCCAGTTTTTTGATCATCCACGGATGACCCGACCGTTGGATTGTTATGATATTTGAACAACTTCATTACCTCATCGACGTCTACCTTTTCACTGGAGGAAATTAATATCAATCGGAGGTTTGCAAGTGTGTCAAACGGGCTTTGGACAAACAACTATTTTTGGTGATATTTTCTCTACTCCTAGTTTGTTCTTGTTTCCCATATTATTTGATGATTGTTCCAAGTATATGATGATTGTATGCCTCTAGTTATACCTAGAGAGAACATTGTGTATTCCCATTATTGTTGATAGTGCAGATTTTGGGGTGGATTCCGGACCCATGGTTTTTCCCACTTTAGGTTTTCCACATAAAAATTGATTGTGCTCTTTGGGTTGTATGCTTTTATATGTGTTGGTGATTAGTGACCAGATTTGCATATTAGTTGTTGCTTGGTTGTACTCTACTTGTTTACTTCTTACAAGGTTCATACAAGGTTTTTGGGATATTCCGTTGTTCCGTTCCCAACATAATAAACATGTTACATGATCTAATTATTATTATTTTATTTTTTGAAGGAAAAGTAACTTATATTAATTAATCAAACCATCCTCCAACAATGATGCGAGTTCGGGAGAAGCCTGAATGCCCTTCCAAAGAAAATAAGTCTACGAGTGCTCCGAGGACCTAGCTAAAACATCGGCAGCTCGGTTCGCAGACCGGTATGTAAATTTAAAACTAATCGAACTAAACTGGACAGAAAAGTTGCCTATATCAGAAATTATCAAAACAAGGGCACCAGTCCGAATTGCCTAAATAACCTCTAGCACGTCTGATTCCACCTCTACGTCTTTCCAACCTCGATCCCATACCCATCTGATGGCCTCGCGAATGCAAGAGCCATGGCCAGACGGACATCCACCATACCTTGCCACGATTTGCGACCTCCCCCTTTGACTGAGCCGGTCGTCCAATCCCGAACCACCCACCCAACCCCCGACCTATTTGTCGATTCAAAACTAGCCGTGTTAGTGTTCACTTTGAGCCTTCCTCTTGGTGGCCTTGACCATCCAACCAGCTCGGCCGGGCCTGAACCGGCCTGTTTCACCGGAAAATTGCTGCCTCCCAACTACTGTGTACATGCCGGCGGACTAACTCTGCCATAACTGGAATTATTAAACAAATATAACCGACACAGACTCGATGTTAATGAACACGAACTACTAATAAATTCGTGTCCTTTTCGAGAAGGGTTACGGATAATAATTCAGATTGTTATCCTAACCACAACTACTGAACCAACCCCATAATTTTGTGTCGCATCCAATTAATAAATGCCAACTCATTTTATAGATCTATTTTCACTTTTAAACCACAACATTAAGGTCTCTATTTATTATTGGATTCATAAAGATTGAGAAAAATCAAATTTGGACCACATATATGAAGTACTGTCGAGAAAAGTTGACAGAGACAGTAATATTGGTTATTAGGTCACAACAGCTATTGATGAATTTGATTTCTTATTTTGTCGCAACAGCTATTGATGAATTTGATTTCTTATTTTGTCGCAACAAATATGAAATATCATAATGAAAATAAGTAGAGATTTGCATTAGAAAATATAAGTAGAGATATGCATATTTGTAATACATGAACTTTTGTCCAATACACAAATGAACTTGCTTTATCAAAGTTTATAACACGAACAATTAGTTTAATATAAACAGGTATTTAACATTAGCGATGTTAAAAAATTTTGATAATGTATGTTTATGTTAGATTTGTGTAACAAGGTGTTAAGGTAATTACACAAACTTTACTTGTGATTTTGTCCACAAACAGGTAACTATTAAATTTAAGAGTTCACGACACGTAGTTGCTTTAAAGTATTTGTCCACGACAATTAATTATCCAAAATGTTTATGTTAGAGTTGTGTAACAAGGTGTTAAGGTAATTACACAAACTTTACTTGTGATTTTGTCCACAAACAGGTAACTATCAAATTTAAGAGTTCACTACACGTAGTTGCTCTAAAGTATTTGTCCACGACAATTAACTATCCAAAACGTTAAAATAAAAATTTTGTTATCTAAAAAGATTGGTTGCACTATTTTTTCCAAATCAAAATTTCAAGTCTTAAACGTTGTCATTTTGGTCTTTTTATCCTTAACCAAGGTCAAAGTTTCAATTTTTGTCCAAGATCCAAGTCCAAGTCAAGGTTCAAACTTCAATCCAAGTCAGGGTATATTCCTGGTCTAGTGATGTTAGCGTTCCAAGTTCCGATTGATCCTGCACAAGGTAGCGCACCGTTAAGATGAGTCCCATGAGTGAGCCCAGGAAATAGCCTCTGACGTGAGTTTTGTGAAACTAAAGTTGAATCGGAACTGCATATATAGTTTGTTCAAAAAGTGAAGAAAGTACGAAGAACGCGAAGAACACTTGAAAAACGCAAAAAAAAAACATAGAGAGGGTTTTCGGTTATGTATAGCAAGCGCTCAAATGATAAAAGTTTTGACATCTTTACAGGAGGCCTAGGGGCCCTATTTATAGCTTTTGGTTTACCTGCCACAAGTGACCTTTGGTTTTCCAGCATTGATCATGGGTCGTAGGAGCTCGGTCATAGTCTTGGTCTCTATCCTGTTGGATATGCAGACCAATGGGGCTAAAGCCTCAGTAGACGTGGTTGAGACTCTTGGAGCAAGTCGTTAGTCATTGGGACATAGGGTCATGAGTTCTGCTCATGAGCAAGTTGATGAGACTCGACGATGAGGCAGACGCATGGTTCTCGGCGTGTATGGGCACGGGCGTTGAGCATGGGTGTAGACCATGGGTGTGGAGCATAGGTGTGGATCATAGGCGTACCTATGCGCGTACACGTGCAAGGATGAGACATGGAGGGAGAGCTTCGATCGCAAACGTATGCTTAAAGCCATGGACGGGTGCGGATGAGGACGTATGGAAGCACGAACAAGAGCATGGACGTGTGTGAAGGCCATGCGCACGGGCATGGGTATGGGCATGGAGCCATGCCCGCGCATGCTAGACATGTGACATCACCGAGTCATTTATCAGACCCTTCCTTGGGTCCTCAGACTCTCCTCGACCCGAACCGACTTCTTTTGATTGGTCAAGCGAGTCACGTGTCACCCGGTTATTGATCAAACTATTCTGAATCAACTATTATACCCTTATTTAATTTTAAATTTTCAAACAATCGTATCTATTTAAATTTGTGAAGAAAAATCAATAATCTTTCACATGATATAATCTTTGTGTTCTCTCTTATGAATCACAAAACATACAAACATACATATGAATCACAAAGAGGTTTGGTGGTGTTTTGATGAGAAATAGAAACTTGACGTGTACATGTATGTTAGAGTCTTGGAGGCACTCTGGTAAGGCGATGTGTCTTAGAATTTTCCTATCTTCGAGGTTACCAAGAGTGGTGGAGATTTTTAGAGGTATTCGGTGAGGCATGGAGCCTTGGAGGTGTCTCAGTAAGGTAGAAATCATTGAGGTGTCCCGTGAGACAGAGAGGCTTAGAGATAATAAGCCTTCTCTTGAGGGATAAGTGTAGCGGCCGAGAGAGGTGCAAGATCTCTTTGTAACCATGTTTCACGTAGGTACATTGATCTCAAATGAAATTTCAACATGACAATTCTTATTTTGTTATTTGAAATGATGAATTTCAAATGATATCCAAACACAACCTTATGAGAATTTCTAAAAATATTAATAAAAATATTATTTGTCCCAAATTTGGTACAAAACTTTTTGTGCAAAATGATCCGTTGTGACAAAATAACACCCAGTTTATAAGACATTGATTCGCCACAAAAATTATAAAGTAATTGATCAATGACTGGGTGACGCGTGGCTCATTCGGTTAGTCAAAGGGTTAACATAAATTGGAGACAAGTTCCTGGGTGGAATAGAAACCCAGAGTCGAATCATTTGGTTCACGACTGGCCCTAAGTCATCAGTCCCGAAGGCTACCCACGAGACATTATTCGCGGGGCTTGCATCCGGTCTACGCCAAGGTCATCCGCGCCGAGGCAGCTCGCGCCAAGGGCAGCCGCGACAAAGCCCGATTGTGACATGCCTCTCACGCCAAAGGCCTTGCGCGCACACAGTACCTCACGACAAGCTTTATCTGCACCAAGCTTTTTTTGCGCATACAGTCTTTCGCGCTAAGCTCTGTTCGCGTCGTGGCATCCGTGCTAAACTTTTTCCCGCGCCAAGCCCCATGGGTATCAAGCCACCTACATACACTCTCTCCATGTCGAGATAACCTCCGCACTCATGGTCTCACGTCAACTGCTCGCTCGCCGCCCAACGAATGCGGCCTTGAGACCATGCGGTCCCATCCCGCACATCATGCTCACGTGGGCCAGATTGCAGTCACATCTGTGTGGCCTCACACCTCTGTACTAACCCACCTTTTCGTGCATCTCGCACTCGTGCACTCAAACATGCCCTGACACTCGCACCACGGGTGTTCCCAACATGCGTCTCATGGACCATGGCACGGATGTAAGTCATTCAAGTTGGACGCGAGGCTTCGACTCGACTGATCAGAGATCGCCATATGCCAGGTAAGCTTGAGGACTATAAAAGAAGTCTCAAGCCCAAAGTAATAGTTTTGTTCATTTTACCACAGAAATACTACTCACAAGAACTTGAAAATGGTCTCAAACGTTCTCCGTTTTCTTTGTGAGTTCATTTCAATGTTTGTGCATTCTTCGATATTCAAACGGAATATGAAAATTCAATTCTCAGTCTTGTTATTACATTCTATTTGTGTTGGGACTTATTCTCACGCCGGAGACGATTTTTCGGGCACACATCCGAGTCTTCACTTAATAGTGTGTTTACATGCACAAGCTACAATCACTAACCAGACTTGAAGCACTGCTACCACCCAAAACTCAAAGACTAGACTCAATGACTTAATTTGACTGCATTAGTTACCCTTACTTGGGAAAAGAAGACTTGATGACGGCACATTACAGCTTGTATTTAACTCCCAAAAAATAATCAAATCAAACATATTGTACACTTGATGCATATTGATTTATTTATTTTTATTACCAATGATGCATATTGATTTAATTTAGTCATTAACAAAATATTTGATTATCATTTTGTAAAAAAATAATATCACTCAAAACTTAATTGTCTCAAACTTTTCAACAAATAAATGTAGCCAAAACTTAATGAACTCAATACATTTCAACCAATCATTACCAGTACCCTTGAATACACTGCATCTTAACTCAAGATTAATCCACACAATGGAGTACATGATCTCAACCATACATTATTTTCTTGTGTAATTATTTTTGAATGCTTGAAAACTCATAAACTATATCTTTTCTTCAAAGCAATCTTTATGATCAACCTAACAAGAAAGCTGTCAACCATGCATTATACATGTTGGTCCTTGGAAATTTAACGTCTGCAAAACCCTAATACTGAGACTGAGAAGTTTCAACAAAAAATCCAAATATCAGATTCTAAAATCATAAACTGCATCTACGTACCCATTTCCAAGTAACAATGACCAACAATAATGAAAGTGCAATGTAGTTAAGACCTTTTGTCTTTTAGCACTGAAAATGGCTCAACAGAATTGAATTTTGGTTGGTTGGCCTTAAACTCTTCTCTGCCTCTTTACTATATTTGTGAAAGTTGACGTTGGATCACAATTCCATTTTTTTCGGACTCTTCTTCTCTTGTAGGATTGGTTCTTGGACAGCACCATGAACTGTGACAGAAGAGAGTCAGAAGAGAAAAAAATGGAGAAAGAAGCAAAATATGAAATCAAAGAAAGTGAAAAAGAAGAAACAAGAGTTTCTCTCATGAGAGCTCTTGTTGAAAGGCAAGATCCTTCTTGCAAGGTATGTTGCTCTCTAGCTTCCTTGTCTTCAACACTCAAAAGTTTTGTGTTTCTTGGGGATAAATGGGTTCTCGTGAATGTCAAAGAATCTTTCAAAAAGGTTAGGAAAAGCCTTAGTGCACAAACCTAGTGCATTAACCCTCTATTACACTGACACCTGACGTTTGAGCACTTGTTTATGCATCTATGTGGTCCTGGTTATGGTACATGAGTATTGTGATAACACCATGGTTTTAAGGTTTTAGGATCCTATAATGTCTTGAATCTTTCCAAATTAGGTAAAGTTTTAGTGCACAAACGTAGATCCAATTATTGTTGATTTACTCTCCCATCAACCCTCTTTCTCTTTTGTGTTGGTGAGTGATCGTTTGTTCACTTATTTGTGCATCTATGTGTTCTTGGTATTTTCCAAGGTTTTTGGATCCCATAATGTTATAATTTTCTTACAAAATGGGAGATGATTTGGGTTTTGAGAACATATGCAAATAATCTTGACATGGAAAAGATCATGATGATGCTTACTATTACTAATCATAAGTTGACACTTCATGCCTAGATTTATTGTAAGGCCAAACCAAAGGATCTGTTTTATTTCTTCGGTAAAGAACAAATTAGCAAGCTCTTGGCAGATTGTGTCCTCAGTATTCACTATAAGTCAAAAGATAGAGCTTCCACAAAGTATAGTTCAATTTTCAAAGAGAGGTTGCTTCTAGATTATGCATCTAATTAACCTTATTTATGGGTTTCAACAATTTAAGTGATTTTTCATACAACTACAATGGCTTGTACAAAGAGTTAAAACCGAAAATAAAAGAAATTAGCGACATATTCCGAGTGATCAATATGAATCTCAAATGCATCAACAACCAATTAAAGATATCTTCAATAGACTTGTATACGTGTTGACATGACACTTTGCAAATTAAAGATACCAAACCGTAAGGATGGTGATATTATTAGTGTTGACAAATGGTGATTATAAGTTTCTTAAAGATGGAAGGAGTACTTTGATGATAGAAAAAGTCTATTTCACTAATAAATTTTGGTTTAAGTTGGATGAGAAAAAATTGGTGAATTAGGCAAATGTTGACATTTTTTTCTTCTTTTTATCTTGTTGAAGTGGTCACTAACATATTTGTCTAGACAAACTAAATTGGTTGATTTCTTTTAATTTTTATATTTAATTTAATTTAATTTAATTTAATTTAATTTATTTACAAATGTAAATCCTGTAAAATTGACTAGTGAAATTTTGTAATAGAGATATACTTCAAATAAATATAACATAAAACTTATATCAAACCAGTGAGATAAATCTAAGCCAACTAAATTGTAATTTAGCCTAAGCCAAACTAATAAAGTGATAACATCTCATTAAATATAATTCACACCCATCCAAGTGAATTGGTGGGAGCGAAGCGATTCGCCTGGCTCCCTCATTTTTA
>JAYMTA010001549.1:0-19528 GCA_036897625.1 Pelargonium cotyledonis
CACGGCAGAAGTAGAATCCGCTTTAGTCTCACATCCCCAATGCGCAGAAGCTGCAGTTGTTGGCATCGAACACGAGGTATCTCCAAACCAACTTCCTTACTTCTCGGTTGATTTTGTGTGCACATTGAGAAAGCATATACTTACTCGATCTTTCTCTGACCCGACTTCATATTCTTCTGCTATTAGGTCAAAGGACAAGGGATTTACGCATTCGTTACTTTGGTAGACGGGGTTCCTTATAGTGAAGAACTCCGGAAAAGCCTTGTACTCACCGTGCGTAAACAGGTTTGGTTCCAAACCCATTGGTCTTTTTCGTAAATATCAAAAACTCAACAAACTCATAATCGTACAAGCCTAGGATATTTGGTTAACAAGTACTAACTGTATATTTATAGTTTTAGTAATGGTTTTGTGAGGTCCTCAAATATTATAAAGATCAAGTACATTTGCTACGATTTTCGGTTTCTTTTGTGAATTATGGAAAACTCACCGAACTTATGGAAGTGTGACCTATAAAGTATTTCAGTGTGAATCTATTGTTGAAATGAAATTTAACTCCTCAAGATTCAAAGATTTCAACTTAAACCCCTAAATTATAAAATAAAATAATAATAATAAATAAATAAAAACTTGGATTTTCACACAATTAGCGGCCACGTGCAAAACATTCTATGAGAGAGTGAATATTTCATTCTAAACTTATAAGAGTCTATTTTTTTTCAGGTTAGTTATTTCATAAATTTCCCTACTATTCGTAAGTAATTTTTTGTGAACTATGGTTTGTGCGAGTGTCTCTAAATGCACTAAATTTATAGATAGGAGCATTTGCGGCCCCCGACAGAATCCACTGGGCGCCTGGGCTTCCAAAAACGAGGAGCGGGAAGATAATGAGGAGGATTCTCCGGAAGATTGCTTCTCGACAGTTAGATGAGCTCGGGGACACGAGCACCCTCGCAGATCCAAGCGTCGTTAAACAACTCATCGCTCTAGCTGATAGCTGAAAGCCTTGGGAGTTCACTCGTCTAAACCCTAGTTCTCGGGAAAGTAGTTACACACATTGCAGATTGAGATAAAGGTGAGCCCATATTGTGTCCGGTTTCCGAATCTGCGAATCACTCTCTCGCTGATACAAAATAATTCTTCGATGAACCCGAGAGTAAGATCCATGTGATTCTGCAGATATTGCTAGTAATTTACTAAATTTTAAGGTTTATGGAACTGTGAAATGAAATTTAGATGTGTAGGTTGGTGAATTTGTAACTTCTTCACTGTACAATAAGCTTTAAATAATATTGGGCTCTTTTTCATGACATCTAAGTTTATTTATATTTATTTATTTATTTTGTAAAAATAGTTCTTAAACGTACAAAAATTGGTTTCTGAAACATGCAAAATAAAGCAGAACATTGTTTCATTTTAGTAATTTAACTATTCATTTTGTTTACTAAAGAGAACATATTGAAATAAAATATGTATAAATTATGCATAAATTACTAATAATATTCAGCTCGACGTTATACCAAACACACTAAAATGTAATATCGAGAAAAATTCATGCAAATACGAGTTTTGAAATGTAAATCTTAGGACCTATAAAAAGTTGTGAAATACAAATACGAGTTTTTTTCGACCAGATTCATTTTAAGCCCACGACTTGATTTGTCAGGTTTGATCGCTACAACAAACAAATAATTACAGTTTTGCCATTTATGAGTAAACCCTATCCGAAAATGTGGGTCGGATTTTGGGTTCTCACAGGTTCAGGTCCACATTGTCAATTCTACCCAGAAGTACCATTCAACTAATAGAGCAAAGGGCTTAACAATATGAAACTAAACTAATTTACCTTCAACAAAGCATAAACATAACTACTTAACAGTTATGATCATGCACGCCACTTAACCAACCATTCATCAACAAAGCTAATAAACCTGACACAAACTATAATTACGAAAAACAAAATCCCAACAGATACCATTGTACACATAACATTTCTTCGACAAAAAAGATAATATTGCTAACAATAAACCATGAAATTTAAAATGACAGAGAGCTCAATTAAGAAATCCAAGCAAAACCCATCGAGCATACTGCATATAGAAATTAGCAAATCACACTCAATCGGTTAAAATTAAAGTTGACAATTTGGACCCGACAAGTGGGCACTCGGAATTCAACTTCGCCTTTCTAATTTGACCCCAAAAAAAAATCAGGTCGGGTTTGCTATGAGAAAAGTGAATCAAACCCGTATTTTCTACATAAAACCCAGAACTCACATGGACCCTCACCTCTTCCAGGTCGGGCTCAGGCTATATATTTTCAACCCGGACTGTCAACTCTAGTAAAATGCTACCTTCAATTCAACTCAGATTCAGTCAAGTTAAGCAAACTAGCACAGAGCAGCATCAATCAACCAACCAGACACGAACAAAAACATAAACGATCCTCTTTGCATATCAATCACACAATTGAAAACCAGTAAATTTATGATACACCCAACTTTAAAACACTATACATAACACAGCACCAACAACAACATTCTTCAAATTCAGCTTTAGAGGTGATATCCATATACAACAGTCCTACAAATAGCATTACAAACTTGAAAATGAACAAAAAACAAAACAAAATTTCAATTCGAAATTAAGAGCGAATCATAAATGTGGAGAAACAAATCTGTGAGACAAAAATTGAAGAGTAAGAGATTAGAAGGAAAAGCTAAACGAATCGAACAGTAAAGATTGGGGAAAAATCGAAAACATAGCAAGCTCAGAGAGCAGATGAGAGAAGGAATTGAAACGTACCTGTTGAGAGAGAGAGAGAGAGAGGCTAATCCTAGGGTTTATGGGTCTGAGCGCGTTGGCGCGTGGTCTTCCCCAGCGTCTAGCTTTCACCTACTGGTTTTTGGATGTGTAAGCAAAAAAATGGAGCTCAGTTTCACCTATTGTCATCTGAGAATCAGAAGAAGGTGACGGACCCAACCGTCACAGGCGGTGAAGTAAACATCACAGCTTCAACATTGTGCACCAGCCGGGAATCGAACCCGGGTCTGTACCGTGGCAGGGGACTATTTTACCACCAGACCACTGGTGCTTCTTGTTTCTGTAACCTTCACACTCTATATGTATATACAATTTTTTTTAAACTTCCTTATCCTTCACAAGCAAGAGGGGTAGAAAACAAGTCGAGTCTTTGTCAAATCTAGCTCAGCTCACTAAATATTTGGTTCGCTTTAGTGGTAACTGAACTTGATTTAGGAGTAAGATTCGTCGTACAAACGAGTCGAACTATGTTGGACTCTATGAGCTCGTGCGCATAGAATAAGGGACGATGAGAGAACTGTGCTAGAGGTGACAATTTGAGTTTTGGACGAATTTGGGTTAAATATGTTAATCTTGCACCTAGTCCAAAATGGATTCGGGCTTGTTTTAAATTGCGGTCGAGTTTTACATGCGAAAAGAAGTTTAGATTTGAAGTCGAATGAGAATGAATCGAACGACAATAACGGTGTACGTTCCTAATTATCTCAAAGACTTAACTAATTTCTCTCACGTCTTTTCATGTGACTCATTCGGAGGATGGTGACAAATCCCCCGCCCCCAGCGGGGTAACATCATAGTTTTCTTAGTGCACCAGCCGGGAACCAAACCTCGATTCACACCTTGACAGGGTACTACTATTCTACCACTAGTGCTTTTTTGTGTTTCCTCTATATTGTCCTTAGATTACTCCCTTCGGAACCGTCATTTATGTAGATCTTACATTACAATGAGTTATGCAACATTTGACTAGAGGACCATAGTCTTCATCGAGGCTCTTCGTAGCTACTGAACACCAGTTTTGGTTCAGACACCGAGCTCTACAAGCTTGCGAGTCTAGGTTTAGGATGAAAATGAGGATTGTATTAGAGCCGGCATTTCCAGACTAGAGTTGAAAATGCCCAGCTAAGACACGACCTGTATGGAAACAAGTTTGTTCAGGTCGGGGGTGGTGTTAAGTATAACGTGCAAATGTGCATAATGAGGTTGTCAAACCCGACCTGCAAACTCCAAAGAACATTCAATTTGAATCCACTGGAGATCATCAATCATCTAAACAATTCATTAGATATTTAGATTTACCGTTATATCAACAAAACTAACGAAAAGTTAACACTTATTTTGTCGTTTTTCTCATATTTGTGGAAACATATTGGAAGGAAGTTAATGATTTTTCCTATCATTACAGATTTACAGTAATGACATTAAGTTGGGCAATAAGCAATTAGACTGTAACAAAAGCAACAAAAAATAACATTACTCTCTTCTACAGTCCACATTTCCATCTCCTCCCCTTTCGATCCCTACACAAAAAAATAATCCGAAGAACCAAAAAGAAAACCCTAACCCTGATTCGGTAAATCTGACAAAATTGGGGATATGAAGCTGTACAAAAAGATTTTAACTACAGTAGAATAAATACGGGTCATCGTCGGGGCAAAGCTGAAATTATATGCCCCAAGATCGACCAGGCTTGTGTAATCGAACAAGCCAATAATTTACAACAAATGCTACACATGTCAGCTAAGACATTAGGTCCTGCGAGGGCAGGCTCTTGGAGCCGCATGCGCTAGACCAGATGTAGATCGGTGCAATAAATTAGGATGATTTCATGTCAGGTTAGGTATGTTACGGTGACCATCGGCGAATTCCCGAACTAAGCGCTTCAGTACCCGTCCTCCTTTCCCTTGCATGTGCCCATACTCGCCCTTCACTCCGTTGCAGGTCTTGCTGTCGTGATAATCTGAGGCTGCGCCGATGAGAGCCTTTAACCAGACTGGAACTAATGTTTCAGCCTCCCCGGGTTTTAGATATTCGCCTGGAAGAGCCTGCACCTGGTATATGATTTATGTTGAAGACAAAATGCACAAAATCTTAATGAACATGCTTGGAAGACTATTGTCGTACACTGCAGAGCAAGCAACCCAGTCACCATTCCTTTTGCAACATAAGGGAAAAAAAGAGCGCCAGAGGTCCCTGAACTTTCAGAAAGTTATTGATTTAATCTCTGAACTTAAAAAAAGAAGTCAAAATAGCCCCTGAATTATGAGTTTTGGGACCAATATAGTCCATGCCATTAGCTAGAACTAACTGACCACTAACTTTGCTGATGTGGCATGCCGTTGGTCTGATTACTTATTTCTAAATGTCATGTAATTTCACACGCCACGTCACCAAAGATATTGATCAGTTAACTCCAACGGTAAAGACCATAATAACCAAAAAACTCGAAGTTCAAGGGCTATTTTGGCATTTTAAGTAAAAGGGCATATCAGTGACTTTTTGTAAGTTCAAGGGCCTCTAGGGTCTTTATTCCTAAAATAAACAAAGCAAAAAGTAAATAACTATATGCCTCGGAAGGATCGGTGACTTTTTGCTAGCTCACACAGATGAACACACACACACATATATATATATATATGAGAGAGAGAGAGAGAGAGAGAGAGAGAGAGAGACCGCTGACTGTAGCCATCCATGCAAAGATTCCCAACAAAGAACGGCCTTCCAGTTAGTTCTCTCACTTAAACTGCAAATTGCAGCCAACTGTTGCAAGATCGTTGCACACTTGTGCACCTATTAAAAAAAGAGCAAAAATAAATTAACTCATCTAGTGTGTTTGTCTTAAGCATTTAGTCTACTTCAATTAAAGCTGGCAAATTGGACCCGAACCCACGGGCACTGGAAAACCCTACCCACATTTTCCAGGTCCAGGTTGCACAAAATAGATCCGTTTATTTTTTTGGGGTCAGGTTAGGTCTTTTCAACCCGAAAAAACCCGAAATAAATTTTGAATTGCTAGCTCAGTAGCTCTATCCTCAACCATATAAAACTATGAGCCTGCTAAGCCGAGCATTTTGCTAATTATTACTGTGAGAATTCATGGCATTATTTTAGGAAATTGGGTGTAAATTCTGTATTTAGCATCCCACAAGTTAAGGGAATTCCTAAGGCAGTTTCCTATGTTAGTGAGGGTTAGTTTCTTTATGTTGTACGTTCAGATTATGTGCTTCAATAAAGAACATAGCTTAAAGCCCTAAAAACTGTCAATTACAAAATTCATGGTTACTTTCCCTTGGTTATACACGTATGTACCTAAATACAAATACGAGATTAGGGAGTTTGTACTTACCCGTGACATTGCTGAAACTCCAAGTAAAGCATACACCACGTTTGATACAAGCCCCTCACCACTATGAGAAACAACCTGAATTGCCGTGGCACAAAATGATCCTTCTGGGATACAATTTATACATCCCAAGAGAGAAGCCAAGCCCTCCTCCAAGAAACCTACAAGGCTCAGAACATAGCAAAGCAAATATGACTACCTGGTTGCAAATAAAATAAAACCAAAAAGGTTTGCGCGAGAGAGAGAGAGAGAGAGAGAGAGAGAGAGAGAGAGTTAGTGGGGTGTTTTAGTAAGAAAACCGATATCATGTCTTAAAATTGACAGAAGCTAAAAGGAAAAATGTGTTCCCAAATTGACGGCAACAATTACACACGACCTCAAAAGTAAACTCATATTAATGGACATCATCAGATAGAATATCGTGCTCACAGGACAGATATGACATTGCCGCCAATGCAGCCCCGCGATGCATAGCTGTGCAGCATATAGCAGCCTTTTGAAAGGAAACTTCGAGAAGTGAACCAAATGCAGCCAGTACTTCCTAGAGTACACATCACATAATTGAATTAGTCATTCAAATTTCCCCCGAAGCAAAATTAACATCAAAGCGTTCATAAGGTATAAATATGTAAAAGGTATATTAAACCTTGTGACAGCCAAGAACAAACATGGATGCAAAATTCGTATAGGCCTCCACAAGATCAGGCTCTTGGTCACAAATATATGACGAATTAAGAGCCATTACAGATGCTGCATGAGTAAATCTCTCAAATGTGGTGACGAACAGAGGTCCATACTCCTCTTTGTGACCAAACTCCTCAATGACAACAGAAGCTGAAAACAATAGAAAAAGAAAGTTTGTGTTTCTTCAATTATGTATAGTTCCTTGTATGACTGAAAGAACAGAAAATACAATCCAGCTAACCTGTTCTGATGTAGCATTCATGATTTTGGAAAGACAAAAAGTTTGTTGATAGACAATCTAGTACTTTGGGCAGTAGGGTTACGAAGTGCTCGCCTGTAAGACAAAGTGTTGGAGAAATCAAACTCAATGGAAATCCCAACAATACAGCTGAGTTGACCAAGGAAATAGCATAACATTGATACCTGACGAGTGAATTGCTTGTGTAAGAGCACGGCAGGCGGCAGTAGATAAGTTACCATTCTCCATATGCTGAGACCTAAACAGCTTCTCCAGCATGGGCCAGAAAACAGTAAGCAATGCTAGTATAGGATCATCAGCATCGGGGCCAGTTGACATAGGCGTAGCAAGATGACTGAACACAGTTCCCATTCTGAATGTTTTTTGAAAAAAGATGATATAAGGCATTGAAATGTATGATAAGTCTGACAAAAATATACAGATTAGGTACAAACAAGATACTTTTTTCAGCAAGACACAGTTTCCGTTGTGGGGTGGTCCTTGATCTAACTTTGTTTCAGTTTAGTCCCCTTAGCATTTAATACTTTAGTCTAGTCCTATTAGTATCAATTATGTGTCAAATTGGTCCCCAGTTGGTCCTCAATCACTAACATGGCTTGGTTACTCTTTACTCTTTAGTAACAAAATGGATAATAAGTAGACAGTTTTGAAACAAAAGTGAATGCCAAGGAAACAAAATTGGAACAAAAATCTAATTAGGGACCAAAATCAATACAAATAGGGTACTAAGGGGACTAAATTGGAACAAAAATGAAATTGGGACCAATTTGGCACGGATGGATACTGAGGGATCAAATTGGAACATAACCAAAGAAGAAATAATACATCTGATCCTCCAAGAGGAACACACTCGTACATGACCACCCTCTAACTAAACAAGAAATCCAACTTAGATGACCCACCTCTAACTAAACAAGAAGAATTTCAACTTAGAGATAACATCATACCTGAAAAGGCCTCTTGCTGCAGAGTTCAGATTTTGTGTGTATGTAGCTGGATTCTGCCTTAGAGACTGGTTGTTATCTTGATCTATCTGAAAGAATATTAAGCTGGTAATTGCAATTCAAACTTAATCAATAATTATTAGTCAATGTGACTAAGGCATAGTTCAAGTTTCAATGATTCAACCAACAGCAACCAACTGTTCCAAACTACAAGCTAGATCAATGATATTAACTATGCTAGATGCACAATGACACAAATGTCCAATAACATTAATATTTTGGTGGATAAGAGTAGACTACCTAATCCAGTGATTAGTTGTGCACTATCACCAATGAAGCTCCATAAATACATACAGATTACAATCTTGCAAAGTTAAGCAAAAATTGAGAATCTTTAACTTCTCTCAAAATTAATATACCAAACTAAAAGAATAGTTAATCTCTAAAACAGCATATTGTCAAACCTTGGCAAAATTTTAAATCACAATTCAATATCATAATCTCAATGTCAGTTATGTATAAGTAGCAATCCAGAAAAGGGGGGGTTTAGTCTAATCAGAAAGCTAAATAGTAGCTCAAAACGAAATACTCACAAGTTTCCCAATAGCTCCATAGCTTGAAGAAAGCAATTTACCCAGTAAGTTGTTCTTTAGCTCTTTGTTAGGCACAACACTAAAGATCATAGTAATTGCACTCACAACTTCCTCCTCATCTTCCAAAGGTAAATGCCTTTCATCCAGACCCTATCATACCAAATATTGTGTATAAAACAAGGACAGTAAGAGTCTAAGAAATCATGTACCTATATCAAAATATAAAACTACGGACAAAAAAGAGGGAATGCTACTCCAATAAAGATGAGAATTGTGAGATATGCAACAGGCAGAAAAACAATACAAAGAAAAGCCTTGGGAAATTGCCCTGTGAGCTTTCAAAATTATAAGTTACGAATGTACATAGTAATTTTAGACGTTTGGGGAAGAAGTTTCTAGGAGAATGTGAGTAAGATAATTACTTCCCTAGCCTTTTGTTTTGGATTACTGAAATAAGGTTTTTAGGAGATTGATCTTCATATAAACATTGGATACGCAGAAAAAAGATGCCAGGCTTCTAAAAAGAGGAACTATATATAACAGCATAAGTCGGTGATCAAAGTTATATTTGATTAATAATGCATTTACTATTATTGAATTTTTGGTTTAGCAATTCATATAGTTGGATTCCCAAAATAATAATTCATATCAACAAAGAATGAAATCCAACAATGTTGAATCCCTTAAATCTTTATACTAAACAGAGCTAAATGAAGCATCCAGTAAATTTTCATCACAATAATAAAAAGTGATTTACCTCTCCTATCCACATTAAGATTTCCAAATTTGAAGGTTCGCAAATTAGTGAAGAAGCATCTTCACAGAATTTACGCAATGCAGATGCACATGCATTTGAGGACAGAGGTTCAGAAACACCTGCAGCAAGAAATAATCTGAAAGTAGCAAATAATTCACTGTTAGAATCAGATAAAACAGTTAAGAGTAATACTAGATAATGCATACAAGATGATCCTTACAGTAAGGGCCGTGCATTAGTTTGATATGCAGATATCCACTTGGAATAGGAACCAACAACATCTGCAAGTGATCTGTACACCTGGAATGGATAATTATTTCAAATATATATCTTTCAAGTAAACCCCAGAAACCAAGAACTGTCTTAGGAGATAACACTTAATGTGATATGCCCATACTTGCATACAGAATCGAATCTATGAACGTAAAATGTGATATGTATCTGAATGGATACTGACAGTAGGGCATATCTAACATACAAGGCACATGAAGCCCTTAAGTTTTTCATGAGTTGTAGTGGACAATACTGTCACCAGTTGCATAATCACGGAAAAATCAAAGGTCTGGACCTCCTGTAGAACCACTTCCGCAACCTGGAACATGAAAATTACAGTTTCAGTTGGCAAGTACTAATTGAACAAGAAAATAAGAAAATCATCAGTTTATGATACATGGTAAGCATGTACTACCAGAGATGAAGAACTTCGAAGATTAAAAAATTAAACCACACACATCCAAATTAATGAGATATGGAGAAGAGAGGGACAATCCTCATAAGCATGAAGCATCAATGATCTGCCACCAATTCAAAATAATCCTAATAATAAATAAGAATAAGAGAGGAAATTCCATATGACCAGCAAAAACCTATTGGGAGAAGGAAACAGGAAGACTGTTTTGGCTATTGATAATGTTCATATAAACAAAGAAAATATCGTATCTGAATACCTTCTTTCAAACTTCTAGTACACTTTCCATGTTTTAGATGCAAAGATTCATGAATAAATTCACCAGAATTTTGCCATGCATTGAACTCTTTACGTTCTTAGACACTTCATTTCTCCATTAGTTATTTTACTTTTTAGAATACCCACTTCCCTGAAACTTTATGTCTCTCATTCAGAGTTTTCACCACCCCACCCCACCCCTCCTCTTTAATCACAAGATTAATCCATTGACTCCACCTACTTCAGACTTTTACCCATGACAGGCACTTTTTATGAATTCAAAAGTAAGATAGCCATAATAAAATAAAAAATTCACTAAGCTTAAAGTTGAAAACTGGACAAAGAAGATAGTGACGTAAGATTCAATTGCACACCCAAATATTCATCATAATGCAAGAGTTACAACAAAGTGAACAAACAAGTTCCAGATGAAAGAAGACTGAATTATAGAGGTTGAGCTCACCACATTAAGAGCAAACAATTTGGTCTCCACCTCCTTCCAAGGTATAGGCATGTTTGCAGATGCCCAGCCACCAAAGAAAAGCTACAAAACAAAATATATATTTATAGAAAAGACAGCGCAATAAAATCACAAATCTGCCAAGTTATAACAAACAATGTCCTTGTAAAAAGAAATGCTATAGCAAAAATATGCCTGGTTGATTCTCAGGATGGATTTTCACAATGGTAATAGTGCATTACTACTTAGAAACTACTGAAGATAGCTGATCAAAAAAAGAAACTACTGAAGATACTGTCATTAAAGAACACTATATCTCCTGGATGATTAACCCTAAGAATGACAGACATAGAATGAGGAACAATATAATATACATCAACCATCATGCTCCACACATGCCAGTATAACTATAACTGACTACATCTAGTATGTCAAATAGCTGCAACAAAATAAGCTGGCCTGTTTAGATTGTGTTTATATGTCTACTGCATAAGCAAACATAGAGAGGTCTGCTCTCTGAATATCACAATGAAGTATGGATAGCAGGATAGGCATCTGAGGATTAGCCAAGAAACATTCCAGCCTATATATGTTTATCAAGCACATTATTTCATGCAAAAATCTTTATCTATGTACAGAATCAACATCATCAAATATGAAATTTATGCAATAAATTTATAAATAAAAAAAGGTTTCAATCAAAGATGACCACTTGTTGCAGTCTATGAACTTAAAAAAAAATTAAAAAAAATAAGCACCTTTTGTACAAAAGTAGCTGGCCTTAAGAGATGACAAATATCCACCATTAGTTCTACAAGATTCATCCTGAACTGAACAAGGCCATCAGGTAAATCAAGTGCTCCACTATCATCATTATATGTTGAATCATCCACCTGTGGACAACACAGTTTCAACATATTAATATAATTTATTTTAGAAAATTAAACATGCAATAGAATAAAAATCATAACTTTCACTAGAAACATTCATTAATAATTGCCGAGGCAAAATAATGAATCATCATGATTTTGATGCCCACTGAACAAAATCAATGATTGAAACTGAATATGGGTCAATAACAAAAAGGCCAAGTAAAAACCTGAGCACGCAACAAGAGAGCATCAACTAATGCTGAAAATACAGGAAAAAACCTGTCTTCCACATGCTTCCTATTTGCAGCTTCTGCATCAAGACCAAGAATATAGCTAGCAAGGCCGGACCTAAAAGAGATGATCAAACAACCTCATAGTTACTACATTTCAAATATGATACAGAAGACATAGAAGTTCGAATAGCATATGAACTCTTAAGAACATCACAAAAAGATCTCAATACAGTGGATTGGCTGACTTCACAAAAACTGTTTTGCAAATGTAGTAAGGGACCACCAACACCACAGGTACTGAATCATGAACTCTCAAACTTCCACCATTGCTGGAACAACTTATTACCCACCCTCACCACTTTCTTGCAGTGGTCATTAGTCATTACCCTAGATGACATGCGTTAATCCATTTGATATATCCATCCAAACATATACTTGTTACTCCTCCATCTATCTATTCCGTTTTTCTTTTTTGCTTTTGGGAGTACATTATCATTGAAAATCTACAATTGCCAAAATAGTGCAAAAAAGTATTTGACATGAATCAGAAGCTTATCAACATCCATTTACAAAATATAATGCTCTAGTAGAACAATTGGACCCAAAAATGTGAAAAATAACATGAAAATTTATGCATGCAAAGTAGTACTTTGGTGAACATGAATCAGAAGCTTATCAACATCCATTTACAAAATATAATGCTCTAGTAGAACAATTGGATCCAAAAATGTGAAAAATAACATGAAAATTTATGCATGCAAAGTAGTACTTTGGTTAAATGCCACCAGATCATGGTGTTTGAAAGCTTCTTCTAGGTTCCAATCTACAAGAATTTCATCAGAAACTATCTGTATACAAAAACCAGTGCTTCATATTCAAGCTTAAGCCAGCTTTGGTGAAAATTTAGATTATTTATGTCAAAAACATCCTATTTTCACTTGAACATAATAATCTGAAGAAGGAACATTGTGGAACAAATGTAAATAAAAGTACCAAAGCTGCAAAGTTGAGTCCGCAGTCTCCCAGTCTTCACTTGGAAATGCCACGCAGCTGCCAATATAAGGTCAAACTTCAGTATGAATACCAACAAACTGGAAGGCAAGAGGAGGTATGAACTAATCAAGCAATGCATTCAATAAAATACAGAAAATCAGCAGCAAAAATCAGTCAGTATACTGAAAACCATGCTTCCAAGATTAGAAGAATCGCATGTACTCATTCCCATTCAAAGGTAGTAAGGTACTGATCTTTTAATAGGTTTATGTCATGCTTAATTACAGAAGCAACCTTAATTCCACATAAACAATCATAGATACCCAACCTTAAGCAGAGAGCATAAACATTGAATTCCAAAAGGAATAGTCACAAAAATCTTGATGATGAAATTGCTTGCCCTGTGAAATAAAGAGAAAAAAATTACATTTGGAAAGTTGAAGTTTGAGATATACCTGAGGAGAGCATCAGCCAACGCAAGAGCTTCCGCACTTGCATCTACAATTAGAGATGGTGCCTAGCGTACAGTAAACAAGTGGTCAAAATTTATGAGAGATTAGGTTGTGCATGAGGCATAAGCATCAGTGCATTGTAACATAAATTTATCCAAAATACTGTTTATGAACACAAGAAACGTAAAAGCTTTCAAAAGCAAATCACAATTGCAGAAGAAGAAAAAAGTTAACTACTTACCGCCTGTCCAATTTCAGACAGTAGCAACGCAAGACCCCCAATTACTTTCTCATCTCCATTAGTTAGAGCTGGCAGAAGTAGTGCTTCTTTAAGAAAATGCACTCTGCATAACAATATCTGGGGTATGCCCTACAAGAGCAAGAGCAATCCAAAATAGATAAATGGTTTAAATTAAAAGCTGCATTAGTGAAGAGAAGCACACATAAATATAATCAAGAGCAAGCACATATACAAATAAGAAATCATATCATGCATGGCCAAGTATAAAGGATAGGAAGTTCATATGTCACAAGTACCTCATGTCGACCAACAAGTTCAACAAGAACTTCAATGGCCAGATCAAAGGAAGATGGAACCTATAATCAGCAATAGAAAAACAAACTGAGTGTGTTATTCTTACCAATCTAAAATACTTCAAAGTAACCGTAAGAACGGAATAAAACATAAATTAAAAATATATATACCTGCAAAGAACTAAATACAAAATTTAGAAGAGGATGTGCTGGCAATGAGGCATGGGGAATCTCAGAAAAGCACCCAGCTCGAACCTGAAATCAAGACCAATATTACTAAATGAAACCAAAAATGTTCAATCCTTTGTGTTCATGTAAAACTATAAGAGTGCATAATTTAGCCAGAAAAATCATTTTTACAGCCACAGCAAAAGTTCAAAGCAATTCTAACACTTTAGGCAGCAAAGATGGGAATGTTCTATTATATGGTGAGATTATAAATAAGTGTTCATAATTTAATCATACAATTTAGCATTTGGAACACTTTTGTCACTATCTTACCCAACTAAGTAAGCAGCGCAGAATTTTCCTGTTCCTATCGTGTAGTTCTATACCACCATCTAGCCTTTTCTCAGACTGCTGCAGAAGGAACTCAAGAACAATAGAAGTATGCGAAAGAAGCTGCTATGAACAAATGAAAATGTTACATTAGTTGAGGATTGGGGCAAAGGGGGATAAAGTGGAGCAAAGCAAGTGGAATAGGTTCACAGAAATAAAACAAAAATCCTAAACCTCTTGGCCGTACTGGCTTCTGCAGGCTGAACTTATTTTACCATCAGCAATTTGATTATCAATAACTTCTTCTGGCAAAACAGTAAGCATCTCCAAAACAGCAACATTGCCATCATCCTGGCTCTGCAAATTCTGGAGACTGTAGAAGAGTTGCTCAATGGGTTTTCTATGCTCAATAGCACGAAGTATAAGGGCAGATAGTGCAAGGCAGATTTGTGTTAGGAGCTGTCAAGAAGATAAAATAAAATTTATTAAAAATCTCTTTAAATAAGTTCTAATACAGCATCATATATAATGAAATAAGTAAATGATTAAATAAATAAAAGAAAACATTTTTCATATTTTTAATATTGAAGCACCTGAGGAGGGCCAGAACTATATCTTTTAGCAGCCACTAGAAGGGCATTCAGCAAAGCATCTTTGGCTGCTAATTGTAAATAATATCCTTCATTTTGAATCTGTAGCATAACAGAGTATGTCAACACATGTATGTGGCAATCTGCTTCAAGTAGAAGATAAAGGAAACAATAATGTAAAAATGTATGTGATATTTTTAATTAATGTGTACACAGATGTGTGAATTCGGATGACGGGTCTTCTTTCCCCACAATGTTTTCTTGTCACTATGCCATAAATCTGATGGGCATCTAATGAGTAAGGACTGGCTCGAGATATACAGATCCAGTGGCTGGCCGTAGAAAGAATTGGCAATCACAAGATATCTATTTTGACAAGCAGATAACCCTATGAATTGCAAGGGCTTGAACTAATCAAAAACTAAGAATGGATAAGCCATTTATCCCATCCAAGTCTCTTCCAGACTCAGTGCCGCAAGTATCAAAACATCCCCGTTTCCATTTCATTTCTCATTCCCCAACCCTGAATCACTCATACCACACAGGCATGCATTGAAGGAAGATACATTTCAATCTCATTTCTCATCTCTTAACCCTAACTCACTGAAACAGCTCAATTATTCACACTACACAGCCTAAAAACATCAAAAAGTAAACCAATTCCAAAAACTAATTAATTGAAAAGACATGCACTAAAGGAAGATAAATTTACACTCATTTTGACTCTGCTTCTCAATTCTGAAGCCTAAATCACTCAAACCGCACCATCCGGCACAGTAAACAGCTTGAAACTAGCAAAAAAACACAATTTGAACAGATGTGCATTGAAGGAAGGTAAAGTAAAACGCATTTCAATCTCGTTTCTCATCTATCAACCCTAAATCACTCGAACCTCAGTATCCAGAACAGTATACAGCTTAAAAACAAGCAAAAAGTAAATAAATCAAATAGACATGCAATGAAGGGCTCTCGTTTCTATTTCGTTTCTCGTTTCGCAGCCCTAAATCACTCAAACAGCTCAATCCTTCACAGTACGCATCATAAAAACCAGCAAAATTTCAAACAAATTCGGATAAAACAAAACAAAACAAAATCGAATAGACATGCACTGAAAGAAGATAAAGCTACACTCATTTCAATCTCGTTTCTCACCTCTCAACCCTAACTCACTCAAACAGCTCAATCCGTCACACCACACAGCCGAAAAACGAGCAAAAATTCAAACAAAACAAACCGCACGCACATTGAACGGACAAAAACAAGCAAAATTCACCTTCCGCTTGAGAATCTGCGCGGCGAAGAACTCGACCTCGAAATCGGAGGGGAAGGAATGGTGGCGGAGGTTATCGGAGGTGAGAATGGCGGTGGCGACCTCCCAGGCAGCGTCGGTCTGCTGGAACTGGACGAGCCACTGGTTGGCGGCGAAGCGGTTGCAGGATTGGAGGTCGTGGTTGAGGACGTGAACGGCCTGAGCGACCTTGATATGCAATTCCATGTCGGAATCGGAAAATGAAGTGAATCACCAATAAATGGTGAGTTTTTGGAGTGAGAGAGAGTGTGTAGAAGAGCGACGCCTGTAAAATTGATGAGATCTTGGAGTTGGGGGAGTGAGATGGGAGTGGGGTTGGATCGGACGGCTTTGGTGGCTCGGTTTCTTGGTCGGATCTTGAGTTGGGCACCAGACTGTTCTTATTGGCCACTTCGGATGGGACTTGGGCTTGATTTTTTTTTATTTTTTTATAATAAAATATTTCATTAGTGCTCAAATAAGTGGAAACATTTTATTTTGGAATTTCAGTTATTTATTTCGGTATAAATTGACACTTTCTATTTTTATCGACAACGAGACATCGTGGTCGAAGTAACAATATTTTCCACTTTTTAAAGGGAACGTCACCTTTAGTTCCACCCCACAAATCCCACTTATAATGTCGATAGGGAGGCTTGAACTTGAGACGTCAGAGGGAATCCAAAGTTTTTTTTTTTTATATCAACAACGGAATATCATACTCGAAGTAACAATGTTTCTCACTCTTCTAAAGAAATGTCGTCCTAAATTCCACATTTTTCCGTCAAGAAAGAGGCTCGAACTTGAGACCTCAGAGGAATTTCAAAGTGTTTTAACCACTTATTTTATTTTGTTCTTAAAGTTGTTCATTGAATTACCATGTTGTTAGAAAAAATTACAGTCGAGCTACACCCATTCAACTTAATAAGAGTTGAACCACAACCTCCCACGTGTAGAGTTGGCAAATCGGGTTGGTCGAGGCTTGAGACGGGTTCATGTCGAATATCAGTGTTTAGACACAAAATGTGTTGAATTATGTGAGTCTGTCTTATTCGAAAGTTGGTCGATTCAAGTCGGTCAAAATATGAGTGTCGGGGGTGTTCGGTTTCGATGCAAGACATTTAGCATTTTTCTTTTAAGGTTTGGTTGAAGAAAGACAATCCAGAATCAAAATGAAGATAAAGTTATCATCGTCTAAGTTTGGATTACGACTCGTAAGTAAAAATATTATATGAAATGAGAATATTCATCATTACCATAATCATTCAAAAAAAAAATCAAAAGTTACCTTTGAGTAACAGCAGCTGTACAGGAGAATGATTCACTATTGATTCATATCATGAACAAAATGTACCTTAAAAGTGCAACAAAAACAGTGTAATATCTGTTTTGAAATTTTTTAAATGTCTATCATCAAAATATCATATACATAGACGGGGCAATGCGGCCCACAAGTCTAAACGGTCAGGCGAAAAATGTACATAACTTTTCGGATAACTTCACAACAGTTCTATCGTGTCTCACCATTTGGTAAAAAAATATAGGACTGTTAAAAACTTGACAGATCTATAGAGCCAATAGAGGACAAGTTAAAGATTAAATTATGGAAAATAAGTCATCAAGTGCCACCACAATTTTCTTATAGCTCTCCCAAACTAGAGATGCATTATCGTCCCTGGCTGCGAAATCTAGCTGCAGGTTCATAATAAAACATTAGATCAAATAACCATTCGAATGATACCAGTGAATTTGCAAAGTTTAAATGACGTTAAAGATAACAAGCTCTCCAATATTGAAACGGTAATGTATTAATTGCATCCATTTCTGGCCAAGACAAGATAGCGAACACTGAATGAAAGCATAAAAAAGACAGAACTGAAACTCAACATAACACAACAAATCTTTTACACCCGAACTCTGAATGAAAGCATAAAAACTTAATTGTGATATGTGTGTGTGTGAGAGAGACAGAATACAGAATATGAGCCATGATTATTTTGGCTAAAGCCAAACCAATAAAAAAAATTACAGGTCGTTAAATTTCACTCGTACGCACCCCAATGAATTTGTGGGAGCGAACCAACCTGTCATATCCAAGTTTTTAATGAGCTCTCGAGATTATCTTCCTTCCTCTATTTGTGAAAAAGAGAATAATTTTATTTTGTGATATAAACTATAAAGAACATGAAGGAATGAGCCTACTTACATTGCTAACATTGCTGAAGATAACTTCATAGAGCTTCCTCAATGGAGGCCTTTCATGTCCAGGTTTGCTTTGGATGATGGTGAAAAGATCTTGTTTCAGGCGCGACGAGCTCCTCCTCAACTCTTTTTGTGCTACTCCCCAAGATTGTGAATCCAACAGAGCTTTTACTTCTACCAATTCTCGGGCGTGACCTCTGATTACACTCTCTGCCTCTTCAACTGTCTGCTCAGGAGCTACCATACTGAAGTCAAGTCCATTTGCAAATTCTTTATTGAAAATAGCATCTCCTGCCAATAATACTGACGCCAAGGTTGCTATAGCTCCTATTCTTCGGCTCAATTTAGAATGAAGCGCCTTAAGGGCTAGTTCCCGGGTTTCAAGTGAAGGTTTTATGTGGCAGCTGAAGGTCGGAGATATGCGCGGTGGATTGGCTTGTGAAACTAATGGTCTTATAGCCATCATTCTTATGAACTCAAAAGATTTGCGAAATACGATTGCCAAATAAAATGTCCTGAAAAAGAGCAATCCTTTGAGCATTTATCTTGTACACTACAATACACCACTGAAATGATTCATGATCTGAGTCAAGCATCAATCAGTGTATTAGCAGCAATTAATATCCAAATTATAAGGTTAACAAACACGGATTTTCTATCACGAATCCTACAGAAAACTGTTGAAATGGAAGGCCCCACCACTTTGAAAAGGAAGAAGAAAAATTGGAAAAGAGAGTTGTTTTCGGTGGAAAGAAGAGAAAAAAGGGGAGGATGTTCCACAATTGGAGCTGCAATTGTGGAATACTACCGTGAGCCTCTTGCTCATCTATTCTGTAAAAGGGAGTTGTGGGCATTGGTATTGATCATCCCAGAACAACAACAATTCAAGTGTTTCTCTCCCAATAGAGTGTAGTATATTTGAGAGTGTTTCTCGTAGTTTCAAGAGAGAGGTGTCTAATTGTTCTCTCCTTATATAATTAAAGAGAGTGTTGTATCTCCAAATTTATACTGAAATTCTTCTGTCTTGCCCGTGGTTTTTACCCTTATTATTTTGGGGG
>JAYMTA010001550.1:0-19526 GCA_036897625.1 Pelargonium cotyledonis
GACGTAATATTTCAAAATATTTTAATACTATTTAAAAATAAAATAACACATGTCGCATTATTGTTGGTTCAAATTTAATAAAAATAATATGAATATACAAATTTAACCTTCACATTTTTTAGCTATTTCATTTACACCATCTTCTTCCTCTTGCTCTCCCTGCCACAATACCACCACACACCCTCCCTCACTCTATGTACAAACTAGAAAATTTGTATAAAATATAATAACAAATTGTTGATAAGACACTATCAAGTGTAAAGCATGAGAGTGATACATATTCCAATTTAATATCAGTGACAAAATGGTGGTGTTACATACTAGACATCCACTGAACACTCATGCTTTGCTTTTATATTTTAATCAAAAGCTGACTCAACTCCACTATATGGCCACCAAAATATTTGTATTATTGAGTTATAATAACCTATTAGTTAGTCATCTATTCTAAATAATAGTCTTGTTTAATACATGAGTATATAAACAAACTGCTAAATTTTTAGTTGTTTGAAACTTATTCATACAAATAAAGTGATGTCGTTTCATTAATTAGTCGATTTATGTTCCAATAAATTAAGGCATGTTGGACTAAACGGTTGATGCGTTTTGAATTTTCTTTGAGGTCTCAGGTTTGAGCCTTTTTACCGACGGCATGGAATGTGATTTAAGGATTAAGAGGAGAACTAACAACTAACTGGATGACGTCTGCCACTAGAGGGTGAGAAACACTAGGCTTTACAAGCATGTTGTCCCGTCGCTTATAAAAAAAACATTCCAATAGATTTGTTAGTTAATTTGAAGCATACGTTTAGTTTTTTTGTTGTCTTAATTGAGTCTCAGTTGTTAATAGTTTGTCTGAAACTAATTGATATCTCTCAATATAAAAATGTTAAAAAAAATTGTTCTTACACACCTTCAGACTCGTCTCTCGCGTGGTGACACAAAAATGCACTCTCCACATCTATTTTTGCGTTCATCGATACCATTCTCTCACCAAACTATATTAAAAATCGCAGTCCTCACATCTACTTGGTACAATAGAAAATTCATAAGCGTCTGGACTCAAAATATGAACTCAAAACTACCATAACAATCTGCAGATAACTACATAGAAACTTTCATATTATGCACATTTCTACAAAAACTTTAACCCGTTTCTACCACCTACAAAATGTTTTTATAAGAAACTTTCATATTATGCACATTTCTACAAAAACTTTAACCCGTTTCTACTGCCTACAAAATGTTTTTATAAGTCTCATAGTTAAAAGGTAAAAATGTTCACAATTCAACCTTATGAGCTGTGGATATTAGATATGATTGATATTAATTACTTCCTCCGTCTTAAAATGAGTGTGCTCCTTTCTATTTTGAGAAAAATTAAGGAGAAGTTAGTTAGTGTGTTATGCTTACTATTGTATCCTTATGATCATGTGGTAATAGATTCTAACTAACTTTTTATAAGGGTATTATTGACAATTCATGCATAACTAACTTAGTAGAAAAGAAAACAAGATATTCATTTTGGAACAAAAATAAAATTAAAACAAGACACTTATTTTGGAACGGAAAGAGTAGTATTTATTTGTTTAAGCTGCTTATTCCACCCACAGCTTTATCAGAACCTATGGTAGCAAGTTGCAACAACATTGTACTCACAAAGAATCTTATTTTGGGGGTCCATAAACATTATAAAATACTAACAACACAAACACATCATCCAATGGAAATTCCCAGGAATGGACAATGAATCATAGAACACTGGAGTAGATACTGTTGATCAATCCACTCAACAAATAAACAAAAATGAGTGCACATATATTTTCCTTTTTAGCTTGCAAATCACAGATCCAAACGAGAGGTAGGAGACAGTGATAACCAATATGAAGTATATGATAGGGAAAACCACTAAAATTGAGCTGTATAAGTACACTTTTTATTTTGATTTTTACAGTACAATCAAATCATTCATATGTGTAAAGTACAGAGACAATGGACCAAAAAGGCCAATGGTGTCATGCCAAAAACTGAAAGCTTTTGCCTTTGCAAGTACCATGGAATTGAACTCACACAGCAACAAATGACCACATATTATTACCCTTTTTTTCTCTCTTTCAATTTGATGAGTCATGAATGGTAGATGGAGTTGAGTAACTAGAAGCATGCATGCCATTTCTCAAGAAAATTGTCAAAATTTGGAACACCATGTCATTGAAAACAAGCATAATGGAAAGGAAACATGAAAAAAAAAAATACTACAAACAAGTTGATCTATTTTAACAAGTATCAATCCATTTTGACCAAAACAAATATCAAGTTGTTTCTTTTATACCTCAAGCATCAGCAAAGTAACGTCATTGTTAATTCATACATTTTTCATAAAAATTGGAAAATCATTTTGATAGAGATGAAGTATCTAACTACCCATCCACAACCATAACCAGACCTCGACACCAACTATATCAATAACCTTGAGTATGTAGAGGTTGTTGTTTTGTAAGACCACTACTAATAAATGATAAATTACTGATGAAATATATTTTGTGGGGTCTGGTTATAGTTGTGGATTGTCTTATAAAATCACTAATAAGAAAATGATAAATCACTAATAGAAGATCTTTGGTGAGATCCACCGTTGTTTCATGTTAAGTAGATATCAATTAGTCGAGTTTTTTTGTTCTTTTTTGAGCAATAACAGTCCAAAGATTATCATTCAAGAATTACGCTTAGTTACAGCTTAAACGGAAAACTAAAAGACCAGCTTACAAACCTAGCAACTTGGCAACATCAAGTCCTACATAACTGATCTAGTCCACTAAAGGGACTAAAACCAAAATAAAACCTACCCTAGTACAACAAATCAGAGAAACCTGACATCAAGCGCCCTAAAATGAGACCCAAGACAACTACTAAGGCATAAAACCCAACCCTCACCTCCCACCGCCGCTCTCCCGCGTCCTTTGCCGGAGCATCCAACCGCTGTTTCGGCCATTAATCAAGCTACTCTCCCAAGCGAGCCCCATCTTTCTGGCTCGCCTGTCCCAAAATCTGAGTAGTTTTTCGTGCTCCCCCCCTTTTCCAATCCTTCCGCCGGAGCCTCCAGCTTTACCCCTCCAACCTCCTCCTCTCCGATCGCCATATACTCTAGCCCCCTCACCAGATCTGCATTAGGTCCCTCCATTTCCGCCCCAATCCACAGTTGCGCCTCGGCTTCGAAAGCACCACTCCACCCAACCACCCTCTCCTCCCTTACCGATACAGCACCTCCGTCAATACCTGTAAGCTGCGCCTCCTGCCGCTGCCTGGATTGCACACCCTCCTTGCCGCCGCTGCTACCGTGCTTTGATATTCAAACAACCAAACCCAACACGCACTAAGCGGGAAGACCACTGAGTTTTTTTTCAATTAATCGAGTTTTGTTTGCTTTCACATCATTTCTTTCACATAATATTAAAACTACAGATCTCTAAGATGCATGTGACAATCAACTGAATTAAGTACAAAACAAGTGAAGATAAAAAAGAAGTTATAAAGTGTCTCTACACATGTGAACAATTCATGTATGTGTAGTAAAGTATAAATATTTACACGTAAATGCAAAATATAATCACGTGTGGAGAGTGATGAATGACACAATTTCAATACCGTGAACCCAAAATTCCACATACTTCCTTAAGTAAGATATGGTAAAATATACTTTAATTTGAGTCACAATTCATATCTCTTGATTTTGTAAGAACACATTCTCATGGAGATTCAAAAATATTTATACACTGCTATATTCTTCTTAATTAATTATTTCTAAAATAGGAATAATAACATTAATTTTGAGACAGATGTAGTACTAATTTAACTATGCAAATTAGTATGACTGATTATTTCCCTATACATCAATGGTTGAGGAGATCAACAGGGGATGGTGGTTCAGGAAGTAAGAGCCTATTTAGTTATGAAGTATTTCTCAAGTTTTTAGAAAACTGAAAAATATATTTTACACTTTGCTAATTTAGGGTCGAAATAAAATTAAAAAAATTGAAAAATGTTTCAACTCTACAAGTTGTCTACATTCTTCGAGAATTTTCATAAAGAAAACAGAAAATAAAAACTATTTTCTACAACTAAACCGTGCATTAACTACTACAATTTCGAATTTTCTGGTTTGAATTTTGAAACATTATTCAAAACTTCAAGTACCACCAAACTCTATGTAAGAATAGAAGGTCCGTAATAGAAGGCCCCTACGGACCTGCATCAGTGGATGTCCTAAGGTATAGGAAGTGATCATATAATACTTTATGACTCTGATACGTGCCCAGTACTCCAGTGATACGATTCCCATTTGGCATGGATCCGCATCGAATACGTGGTCAATACCGCTAAAGAAACGAGTCAGATTTGCCACAGATCCATTTCCAGTTCACCACAGATACGTGTTTGATCTTTCCCTATCCGCTAAAGAAACGAGTTGGATTCACCACAGATCCGTTTCCAGATCGCCACATATACGTGTTTGTTCTGCTTTCGATGTGTTCCCGATACGCCTAGGATACATGTCCGATCCACTAAAGAAACGTCTTCGATATGGCACGATACATATCTTATACAGAAAGGATACGCCACCAATCTGCTGCCACATCAGAAACGTGACCAATATGAAAACAATATGTTTCTGATCCGCCAATATGTTTCTGATCCGCCACAAATACCAAAATACGTTCCCTATCCGCTAGAGAAGTGTCTCCGATACGCCAAGGCCAAGAATACGTGTTCGACTATCCGCATCCGATGCTTTTCCGATACGCCAAGGGTCTGTGACTGATACACCACACCACAGATCAGAGTGCGATACAAATGGGATGCATAATCAATTCGCCACGGATACATTTCCGATCCACTAGAGAAATGTCTTCGAAACACCATGGATGCGTTTCCAATTCACCACGAATTCACATTGGATAAGAGTACGGTACAGATACACTTTTAATACGCCAAAAATAGAATCCTGTTCAGCACGGGTATGTGTCTGATGCGAGTGTGTTACGGTTGCCAATCGTGTGTGTCAAATTCAACAAGTAAGTGGATGTATGTGTCTTTGGTTTTAGGAAAAAATATCTAGAAAGCTAATAGAGCAATCAGGGACATCTATTATAGGGTATCTTATACCAACAATTTGAGAGTGAGGGTAAATGGAATAGACTCCATGGATATAATCAAATTTGATTAAATTTCCCTATTAAAAATTGAACAACAATCACCAAAACCTAACAACATAAATACAACATAACACCATACCTAAAACACATTCTCACAAACAAATCAAATGCAATGACACAGAAACATAAGATATAAATCTACAACACAGATCCAAAAAAAGATACTTTGCTCAAATTACCAAATGATAACACAAAAACATAACAAAATCCACATAAAGCAGTGTTCTGGTGCATGAAATTAGCCAAACAAAATAAAACCCTAATTCGGAAATTAGGCACTAACCTAAGCAGTGAGCACGACAGCTCCACCGTTCTCCTTAATCTTCTTCTCCGCCGTCTTGGAGATGAGCTTGGCCTTGACGACAAACGGCTGTTTCTCCGGTAACACACCTTTTCCCAGAACCTTGAAGAATCCGAACTGAGTCACATCGATCATGGGGACGTTGTCCTTGGAGGCCTTGTCCTTGACATCCTGGGGCACCATTGACCAGAGCTTGTCGACGTTGACGATGGGACAGTGGAATTTGTTGCGCAGCCTGTGGAAATAGCGCATACCGACCTTTCCGAAGTAACCGGGATGGTACTTGTCGAACAGGATGCGATGGTGGTGCATTCCTCCGGCGTTACCGCGACCCCCGGGGTGCTTCCGGTGCTTGCCGATACGGCCGTGTCCGGCGCTCACGTGCCCGCGCTTCTTCCGGTTCTTCTTCAAGCGGGTCGTCATTTTCGAGCTCTCGAAGATGATGGTGCGGAGCGGCGAAGATGATGAAGTTAGGGTTTTTCGCTTTTTATCGAGGGGATGTCGTGGATGGTTCTACAATTTTGCCCTTTCAACATTTTCAGCGCCTCAATGATATCATGTAATCAGATCCCAAAAATTTCTTTGTTTAGCACTTGAGGTACACCAACAACACTCTCCGACTTACCTCGTACCGTCAATTAAGAGTCCTAAACTCGAGATTTCAAAGTAAATTTAAAATAAATTACTTGATTCAACTTATCTTAAAAAAAATCCCAAATTGTTAGTTATTGTTATAAAATTTATCATTTTATAACATTTTATAATAATACAATTCTTTTTTAAACAACACTAAGGTTCACAAAAGAGAAATAATTGTATGAGAGTTGGGCTTGTTGAGAGTGTACAACTATTTCACTAAAGTAAAACTCTCAATTTAGTTTATAAACTTTTATGTTTTGACTCGATTTAGTTTATGAATTTTTTAAACTAAAAATAATCCATAAATTTTTGTATTTCACCCAAAATAATTTATGAATTTAAGTGTTCCGATCTAATTTGGACTCTGAACTTGTATTTGAAAGTTAAGGTACCGTTTTGGGTTAAATAAAAGTTAAAAACTAAATTGGAACTAAACATAAAAATTCATGGATCAAATTGGGTCTCTTGCCTCCACGGTATTGAGTGGGAGTTTTGATATAGTAATGAGTCTAAATCAGAATTATTGTTTGGTGCATTTGCTAATAATATCCAGTTGTGAAATGGCTACATTCGTACCTGTTCTTGCTGTGCTATAGTCTGTTGCATTTTATGGGGCCAAAATGTCAGAAATTTCAATAGATTGATACTTAAAAGACAAATAGAGAAGTGATAAAATTGTGACCACTAAATGATTCCTAGCAAGTAATTCCAATGTACAATGTCAACAACTCAGAATCTAGATTTCTATTCCTCAGAGATTGTGCAGTATTTACATGAATATTTGCGGGTTTTGGCACATGTTCTTTTCAAGAAATTGAGAAGCCACATATGTGTCCACTGAATCTAGCTACTTTCTGGTATGATTTGCTTTGATCTGCTGTACTATATAAGTTCAAATGGTTCTTGTTGTTGCAAAGCTCCCTTTTGGAACTTCTTGAAGATTTTGATGGTTTATCAGTTCATTTACTTGTGAGAAATGTGAAGAATAAATCATACAAGTTGGTTCCTTCTGAGTTCATTACTGTAATGACTATGTCCATGTAAGTTTCAAGCAGCCGATCACTTGAAGCATCCACACTCAAAGAATCCATTTCCGGACTTGCGAGGACTTTCTGCAATCATCTCAGTCACTTCTTGACTTTCCATCACTTTCTTCCCATCATGAACAATGGTAACTTCGCAAGAATCCGGAGCATTCTTCTTCACAACTTGTCCTTTCGTCATTTTTTTCATTGATCGCCTGCACAAGAAGAAGCCTAAAGTTAGAGGTTGCGCGAGTAGCAGCATTACAACGGGTGAGCATACCTTGAGCTAGGTAGGTTCTTGGTCCCTATCACGAGTTGGGTTATGTTAAGGACAGGAATAAGATCAAGAATTGCTTTGGTCATCACATTGCTCTCAAGAAGCATCGTCTCCACCGGAACCTATGTGACAATGAACCAAAGAGTTTGTCATCATTAGCTCTCTTTTGGATGTTCACGACTGTAAACTTCAGGAAAAAGAGTCCAAAAACTCACATTGGCATCATTGCACAACCCAATGTACTTCTCCAAGAGGCACTTCCTCCTATTATTTTCCTCGTTTATATAAATTCTTACTTGTTCTTGGCTCAGTTGGCTTCTTGCTAACTTTCCAACTAACAAGAATCCAAATTGATCAAGATACAAAAGTCGGGAAATCAAACGAGAGAACTTTGTTACTAAAGACCAGAATATTTTGCAGGATATGACTGAACTTTGTAACAAAATGTTGGTGGTACCTGGGGTAGGGATATAGGTGAGAGTAGGGAAGACATGGATGAGAAAAACCCGAGCTCCGGGGGAGACAGCGTGATCAAGAGCCCATTTCACAACATGCAAGTCGTCTCTCCCAACAGCAACATATACATCACAAGCTCCTCCATCTCTGCTGGTTTTGTTAGCAACATTAAAGCTCTTGCTGATATTATCATCTTCTATCTCCACAATCTGATCAGGGGAAGCATACATCATTCTATTGAAGTAATAGTGCTTTGCTTCCACGGGAACATACTCATCTTGTTCCATATGTGTCTTGATCACACGCGCATACAACGAAGACTAAAAGTGGAAAAGAGGGAGCGAGAGGAGGGTTTGATAGCGAACATATCGAGATTTGGTTAGTATTTGTTGGGAGTTTTTATAAGAGGACTAGTCGTTGCTCTCAACGCCGCTACAGAGAAAGGAGATTCTCTTTTTGTCAAGTTTTGCAGGCCTTGTATTGGATGTCTCACTAAACCATCTTTCTTATCTGTAAGAAAAAGACCATTCAAAATGTTTAGTTTTCGAGTCCTTGTGATTGACCTTTGCACATTTTAAAATGAAAGAAGCATCTTTGTTTATAGGCCGCACAGGATGAGACTTTTTACCACTAAAAGTCATAGCAAGAACAACCAAAATTCTTGTAAATTGATAGATTTGCTTCACCCACAATTCAAAGTTCTTTTTGTATATTCTGATACATTTCAAGAAAATCCAAAGTCTACATGTTTATGCAGTACAAGTATTATAATAGTGTGCACTGATAGGACTAGTCCCAAGCTCTTTGGTTCTAGCTAGAGGTCATCTTTCTTGTTCCGGCGATTACAAGCTATATAATTGAACTCTCCAAGACTAAACCTTTTTTCTATATGTTTGTCACTATATGCTAGAAGATAGAAAAAGTTTAGAACAAAAATATATGCGTTATGGAGAAATGGCACGGTCCGAATGATTTTAAGACCTTTGAATGAAAATATGTCCTTAAAATGGCATCTTAAAAGGTTTTAAGGACAATTCTCTGCACAAGAATCACAGTTCTTTTGAAGTACAGCTCAAGAGCCATCTATTCTAGTCAGTTTGTTAAAGCTCTAGAGAATTAGAAAGTCTGGTAAATTTTGTTATAAATCTTGGAGCTGTCTAGACGAGTAATCATATATGTTCGAAGTGTTTGTGTACAATAAATCCCACTCACTGAAATTTTGTGAAAAACTAGTGTAAATAAGTGAAGTTTCATTTGTCCCAACTATCTCAAACATTTGTAATTCTCTCTCGTGTACAATAAATTTCTACTTTGTCGATTCTTTTATCCTACATAAATGCTAATCAAATAAAAATTCAACCGGTACAACAAGCCTTTTGGCTTAGTGCCGAATGGTTCGTTAAAAAATTATTGGAAAAAAATTCGATCAAATTTTGCTAATGCTATATATCCTATTTAATTTATGGTAATGGTTCATTTCACACGGAGGCCCAAAACTTGTTCCCCTTGTTTTCCATGGTATTATTGTGAAGGTTGATATCTTGCTCAACATCGCATCATACGTGAGAATGAAGAAGAATATAATTATGATTATATGTCGTTTTGGCAGAACTATAAACCATAATAAAAATTATTTCATACTCGGTCATATTTCATTTTCGTGTTTGACAAAAAGAAGAGGTCATTAGTTTAAGCGTATACTACATAAATTAATATGTACTAAGTGTCAAACAATTAATACCTAAAACACGATAAATCTTGAATCTTCCACTCTTTACTCAAAGTTTAATTTTGGTTTTGAGGATGACTATAGTAGCTAAATATTGATTTTTTGTTTGTTTCCATCCATCGGATTATGACACGTGGTCCCTTTCTACTATACAAGTGTCAGGACAATTGTTATTGTAATTTTAATTTTGTGTTTTGGAAGTAAAGCTGCACTAATTAAGAAGCACATCTCTAATCTTAGCCACTAGCCAGGATTGTCATCATGTCAAGCTTGAATAAACAAATAAATGTGCTGATACACTAATTTGGTTATTTTAGTCTTTTTAAAAGCCATCAGTGCTATTAAACCTCCAACCCACTTCCAAGGATACTGGATGTGTGTATGTTGAGATCATTCTTCTTCTTTTTCTTAACCATCTTTTCATTTCAATGTTGACATTATTAAAGAATTAGTTTTTAAAATTTCATATTAGCATATCATGTTTTGGTGGTGAACCAACTTTTGGTAAACACCACACTTTGATTAATCATATTTGTAAAGAAACTCCTCATGATCAGCTACAATCCTCCACACTTTAGAGGGGACCCCCAATCCATCATGAGAGAACATTCATGCACATCCCAATCCCCATTGGGAATATTCATAATAATGATATGTTAATGAGTTGATGTCATACACTCATAGTACAGTGTCACCTCCATGCTGCTCACACCACCAGCTTTCACTAATTTCTGCACTTCTTCACAAATAAACTATTTTAAGACTTCCTCTTATAGTTGAGGCTATTTTCTTTTGCGTTTTTTATCAGCAACGGTATATCATATTTGAAGTAACAATGTTTCTCACTCCATAAAGGGAGCGTCACCTTGAACCTCACCCCCACAAATCCCACCCCATATCGTCGACAAAGAGACTTGAATTTGAGATCTCAGAGAGAATCCAAAGTGTTTTAACCACTTGGCTCGTTATTTTCTTGTCTGGGAGAGGGAGTTGAGCAATTGCCCATGAATTTCTTTAACGAAACAGACAATATTCAACATTATTTGATTCACTTCCTATTTTGGAATGTGTTTTTGTAGTGGACTTGACTGTTTTGTATACTTTCTGTTACTGTTATTTCATCCATAGCAAAGCTTTAGTGATACAAAATCTCCCAAAGATGGTCAAAATGTTCTGCAAAGAAATGAAAAAGAAAAAGAAAGACCAGATGATCTTCCCTTTCCCTCTAATAATTTGCTGTCTTGAAGCTTTTCTTTTGTTTGCTAGTTTCAATCTTATCTACTCCCAAATCTAAGTCCACTATCAGCAGTATAGAATATCCCATCAAATCATCTAAGAAAGCAATTCCTAATTCTCTTTCAAATTGGTTCTCATGATGGCTAAAACCAATCATTTTTGGAAATTAGATTCTATAAACTTGGGTTTGTGAAAAATTCTCACAAGATTAAGACAAATGAATAGTCTGGTGGACCAAAAATCCACTACAAGAAAGATAATGCTGACAAAAAGTCAGCTTCCTACACCAATACTTGGCATTTACCAACCTAGCTAGCACCATATGTTTGACAAGAATCTAAAAGAGGTTACATATATTTTCCAACATAGTTTTCACACACTAAAGCTAAACTGTCCAATACTGGAAGTGGAGAATATGATCATAAGATTGACAGAGTCCATTTACATGATATTGTAGTTCACTTATGCAGAAATCATGTTCACCAACTATAGAAGGGAAGTGGCTATGTGAGTGACATGCACTATCTTTGAGTGGATTTCATCTTTCTTAAGGTGTCTTTATATAGAGATATTCCTCCAAGTGACAATGAATCAAAAAGCCACTCTTTCTCAACATTTCTTGGTGAAGAACATGGCCAAGACCACTGCTCTTCTCAGAATAGTGATGATTCTGGTCTTTGCTGGTTGGGTTTCTCTGTGGATTCTGAAGCCTACTCGGCTATGGACCAACAAGTGGAAAGAAGCAGAAGATAGAGCTAGACCTACCTTGTTAGGATATTATGGTACATTCAACATTTCATTTCTGTAGTATTATGAAATTTGGATGCATGATTGATTACAAGGTATGATTCGCAGGGCTTGACTTTCTTGTCTATACATTTCCTGTCATCGCTCTGGCTATAATCGGGTTTTTCTACTTGAACTTGCTTCCCAAGGAGCCAAGAATCAGGTAAAATATATGCACAATTATTCAAATTGAATTTGAGTCCTAGCTTTAATCTGTACATGACCTATTGAACTGTTGTGGTTTCTTTGAGTGATTACAGACAAGCAAGGAGATCCATGACATCTCTCTCAAAACCTCTTGTTGTGAACTCTCTTCTGGGTGTTGTATCTGCTGCTGAGATACTTGCAGTGTCCCTCTTCGTCCTGTTTTTGGCGTGGACGTTTTATACCCGCATCTCAAATGATTTCAAGAAGCTGGTGCCAATCAAAACAATGAAGTTAAATATGTATGTACCTTGGTTCTCAATAAGATAACCTTACAGATGGAGGAGATCATGGTAGCATTATTTGATCTTGACACTTTGTTTCAGATGGCAGCTCAAGTACTTAAGATTGGCGACTCGTTTTGGTTTGCTATCAGAAGCTTGCCTAGCTCTCATGCTTCTACCAATCTTGAGGGGAATGTCCTTGTTTCGGGTACTTGGCATCCAATTCGAAGCTTCAGTGAAATATCATATCTGGCTTGGGACTGCAATGATATTTTTTGCCACAATTCATGGAGCAAGCACCTTGTTCATTTGGGGTGTCAGTCACTACATTCAAGATGAGGTAGGTCTCTTAGCCTCATCCTTCTTTTGCTTGTGTATTTTGATCATTCAGTTCTAATTTTCTTCAACGAAAAGGTGTGGAAATGGCAAAAAACTGGCAGGATATACCTAGCTGGGGAGATAGCACTAGTGACAGGCCTAGTTATCTGGGTCACATCACTTCCTCAAATAAGGAGGAGAAGGTTTGAACTTTTCTACTACACACACCATCTCTACATAGTATTCTTGGTGTTTTTCTTGTTCCACGCTGGAGACCGCCACTTCTACATGGTCTTCCCTGGGATATTTCTTTTTGGCCTTGACAAGCTACTCAGGATCATACAATCAAGGCCTGAAACTTGCATTCTTTCGGCCCGGGCATTTCCCTGCAAAGCTGTAGAGCTTATTCTGTCAAAAGATCCAGGTATGTACATATATATTTCAAGTCCTATCATTTATCAGAAGATTGCATTAATGAATCAAATATTGTAAAATGTTGTCAGGATTGAAACACACTCCAACAAGTGTGATGTTCATGAAGATACCAAGCATATCAAAAACTCAGTGGCATTCCTTCAGTATATGCTCTAGCTCTAATGTTGATGATCACACAATGTCTGTCATAATCAAATGTGATGGATGGTGGACAGATTGTTTGTGTCAGATGATAAATGCTGAGCTAAGCTCTGAGGCCAACAAGATGAAGAAGTGCATACCTGTAGGAATAGAAGGCCCTTATGGACCTGCCACTGTGGACTTCCTAAGGTATAGAAAGTGATCATATATGATTGTTAACGTACCCCACATTGAAAGAATGTGGAGACTGTCGCCAATTGATATATACTCGTTGGGCCCACTATCTATTAGTTTAACATGGTATCAAAACTTATTTTGTTCGGGCCTAGTGACCTGTCTTTGCTTTTTGATACTAATGGCTCAATGATCTCTATACTTTTCAGGTATGACAGTCTACTCCTGATTGCAGGTGGAATTGGGATAACCCCATTTCTAAGCATCTTGCAAGAGATTGGTTCATTCCAAGGAAGTAACAGATATAGGTCCCCAACTAAAGTACAACTTGTGTATGTTGTGAAGAAGTCTAGCTACATTTGTCTGTTAGACTCAATCTCACCTCTACTCCTGAACCAATCAGCTGGAAAATGGCACCTAAAACTTAGCATTTTTGTGACTCAAGAAGACAAAACCAGCCTGACAGTGAAGGAGCTGCTGCAGAATGAGCTACCTAGATCACAAACAGTTCACTTCGGCACGAAAAGTTCGAGCTATGCTGTCCATGGACCGGAGAGCCTGCCTTGGATGGCAGCCTTGGCCGGATTCGCCACTCTCGTGTTCCTTGTGATTCTGATATGCTCGAACCATATCTTCGTCCCCTACGAGAAGAAGGCGCCTAAGTTAAAGGATGGTGCTGCTGCAAACAAAGAAAAGACTCCATCTTGGATTGCTGATATAATCATCATATGTTCCTTTTTGATAGCTATGATATGCAGTGGGCTGATGGGAGTGATTTTCAGGTGGAGGAAGCTGAAGAAAGAGGTTGAAGAAGTGTCACAAGACCAAGCCAAAGCCAAGGAAGTGGGTTCATTGGAGACAAGGGATGGTCATGGTTCGGAGGAACATGAAGTCCATTTTGGTGGAAGGCCAAACTTCAAAGGTACAGTCTTTTGTTAAGTCTGTTATAGCTAATTGTAGTAAAATATGTTGATTCTAACCAAATGGTTGCAATGTAATGATGAGCAGATATAATAGGGAAGTTTGGGAATGAAAGTGGAGGAGGGAGTGAGATAGGAGTGTTGGTGTGTGGACCTGAAACAATGAAGGATTCAGTGGCAAGAATGTTGTGTCACCAAAAGCTTAAAGATGTGGCCAACAAAAAGAAACCCCACTTCAGTTTCCACTCTCTCAACTTCACTCTGTAAGGAGAGATCTAAAATAAAGCTTTATCTGAAGAGATTGATATGTAACTCCTATGGTTGGTTGCTCTTGAGCTCATGAGTTTCTTCAAAATCCATGGTTTTTTTGAGGTTCTGATTTGAGTGCATCAAACTGTAAAAAAGCTAATAGTAAAGAAGTTTGTGCCTTCATATATCATACATGTGTTGGATCCAAATAGGACTAATCCATTTGGGCCTTGCAGTATTGGACATCTAGTTTTAGGCCATATAATATTGTCACAAGTGTATTCATGAGCTGAACAACCCAGTAAAAACAGTCTTTGTGAGGCCCAGTGTAGACTAGGACTCTAATTTGTAGAGTAGAGTTGACAGTTCCGGGCATAACACGCGACAGACCCGAAATAAACATGTTCGAGTTCAGAAAATTACTAATGGTGTCGTGTTTGTGTTAAACCCATAAAACACGCATGCACGATTAAGGACTCAATAGTAATTTTATCTAAAATATAATCGCATTACCATTTGTAATTTTGGATCTAGCCTCTTCTTTCATCATTCCTCTTTGTAAATTTATTCATGTTTGGTCGTGTCGTGCTAAACGTTTCAACCTCTACCCGTTCACTTAAACATGTTTCTCGTGTTATGTCAACCGTGACGTGTCAAAAATATTCATTTAGTTATCATCTTAAACATGTCGGTTTGTGTTAATTTTATTATCATAATCATGTCGTGCTCGTACTAAGCCATGCAACACTATTTTTAATCATGTTGTGTTCATGTCGGATCGTGCATCACACAACCAACTTTCAGCGCGACAGACACGCATGAATTGCCTGCTCTAGTAATACGTAAACTGGGAAGAGGGAGGGCAAGTGGTCTTTCCAGTTGTATAACATATTTGACCTTCAATAAATGGAGTCCTCATTTTCTAAAATTCCAAGCTCATGTCTCTCTCTCTCACTCACTCGGTATTTTCAACTTTTACATGATCGAATCAACAAAAGAATTCTCCTTTTTCTTGGGTTTGTTGGTCCCAGAAGTTTATTGTTGACAATTGAAAGCATCAATTATTATTTGAGACATTTATATTCGGTTGGTTCATAGAGTCAATTAGAGAAGGCTACATATTATTTATCATATGACCAAAATTTCATTGCATGGACCGATCTCCACTTGTCTTGCCCACAACTGTCTAGCTCTTTGAGTGTGCACAATCCTAAAATACTACAATTGTTTCTTATAATCCGTCTCGAGTCCACATTGGACACTTGAACAATTTAACATTTTTATGTTTATTATTTGAATTTGAAAAGATGTTGAGGTATACAGATAAATTTTACGTCGCATACCACTTAATTATTAGTGATAGGGACGAAAACCGGTGTTGAAGACCATCTTAAATCCATACTTGAAATTTCAGTTACCATTATATCTTGAAATCGAGGTTTATGCTTAAATCCAAGAACTCATAGATGAAACTCCGAGTATTTACCCCTCATTTTTAACAAAGTTTCTCAACATGCATGTGTTATGTATTTATTCCCCATGAAATAAAATATTGTAGCTGGGCCGGATTCTAGGAAAAAGAATTCATTTGGAATATATTGAGGTTTATAGGTTAATTTACGTACATAGCTCCACGTTTAAGAATATAATTTACGAATTTCATATTGTTGAATCTTGAATATATATATATATATATATATATAAACATTTCAATAAACTTTATATATTGAAGCACTTGGACTTTTATATCATGGACATATTCAATTCAACGAACGGCCATATTTCGTAATATTAATATATGGGACTTTATAATGGAATAGTGACAACACACTGCAAACAAAACCGTTAAGTTTAATTCATCAATAAACTAACCCTTATTAATGGAATAAAATACACGTACGGTGAGTACTTAACATTGAAGGATAAATTATAGAGTAGCCTTGGCATGTAATTCTACATTTCTATTTTTGGTTTAAACAAGTGATTTTTGAAGTGGACCGCGATCAGTACAAGATCAGCACATCTGAGTCATATCACACTCAAACTAATCTTCTTTTGAATATATGCAATGATTAATCAACTGCGACACTGTTAGTGGTTACAAATATATGTTATTAATTTATTATTCAAAATAAATTATACGACATTATTTATGTGCTCTTTCTTGTGACATGGTATCTTGTTTGTCAATTAGTAGAGAGAGGACTAAAAGACATGAATTTGTAGCCATAACCATAGTCATACCCAGAACTGAAAGATAATTAATATGGATATTATGTTATGGTGTGTTGCTGTTGTTCCATTTATGCTGAACCATCTGGCCAAGGTTAAGATTCTTTCTATTTTTTAATTTATAATTTGTGGAATGAAAATGGCTCCACTCACTCACTCTAAAAATCAATATCAAAATCAACAATTCTCTTATCAATCTTGCTGGCAAATGTTCATTGGAGGCTCACAAGATTTTGTGCCTTGAATTGTATGTATGATGTGAGGTGTGACAGTAATTTGAGATTTGAGGATTGTAGACAAGTGTTGAAATTTTAATGGAAAGTGTTTTTTCTGCTAGAGTTTTCAATTTTGTATTGAGATTTAGGAGACATCAAAGCAAAAATGTTGGCTATCCCTCGGCAACCCCACTTGCGAACTCAAAATAAAAGCATTTGAACAGGAATAATTGGAATTGGTAAGATTCACATCGAGAGTTCGGAAATGAATGGTGCATGTACTTATATGTATGTACACTCAGGACGGACCTAAAAATTTAAAAATATAGAGTTAAATTGTTTTTTTCTTCTACAAAAGATGGATTTTAAAAAAATTTGCTCACGAATATTATATCAGCTTCCACTTTGTCACTAGTTCCATTAGATCTCACGTAGAAGAGTTATCTGCTCATCAATCTACATGTATTGATACCACAAATCCAACAAATCTATCTACACGTAATTTGAACATAAAAATGGAAGAAAAAACTTACAAGTCTATAATTTAAGCAAAAATTTCTTAAACATTTTTATATACAATTTTAGAGTAAATAAATTTTGTATGAGATTATATAATTACGATACATGAGATATGCGTAAAAATTGATATTCAACAATAAAATTCTACTAATTTTGAATGTGTTGTGATTTTTGTGAACTTAAAGTATGTTGTATAATAATAATAATAGACTTTAATGAGTTTCTTACAAAAATATATTGGATTTGATGAAATTGTAGTACAATATTTCAAAATTTTGGGGTGTCAATTGAGCAATAGTTTTTTGAAAAAGAAAAATATTAGTAAAAATTTATTTATTTCCTAATAATAGGAGGTCAGTTGACACCCCATTACTCTTACTAGGTCCACCACTGTGTACACTAACGTGATGCTATCACAATCACGTGCCCCCTGAAATAAAAGGGAATAAGGTGAGACTTAAACAAGTTTTAGAGAGAGAAAGAATGTCACTGTGGCTGAGAATGCGGCACATCGATCAGCTTATATGCAATGTACATTCACATAAGTACATGCAAAGATCTACGTCCTTGAGAGTTTGATATTTTAAAGGTTAATAAAGTGACTAAAGTCTTGACAAATTTCACATTAGATTCGTCCTGTTTAAATTTATTTTTGTATCTTCTTAAGACAATCTTAACTTCACTATGTAACGGACTCTTCAAAGTCTCGTAACTTTGACTCCCTAATTTTTTTTTTTTGCTAATAATAGTTTCTTTCGGCAAGTGAAAAGAGGTTAGAATGAAATCTTGTAACAAAAGCAACCATATATCTTGTCACTTCTAGGTTTGGTATACGTTCAATTCCATTCAAAGCAACCAGATGACTAGTAATTGAAGGTCACTTACCTCCACGTCAGCTAAAACGCCACATCAGTCTTTCACGTCAATCCCGCGTCCACGTCATCTAGCCACGTCAGCCAAACAAACCCTTAACTTCTTCTTTTTTTTTTCTTTTTTTTTAATAAAAAATCTAATTTGTTTTTAAAAAACCGAATGCCTCCACCTCTCTTAAGCTTTGATATCCTCTTGCAATGGCTACTTCAGATCACATAATCACCATAACGTCTTCGCTGGTGATCATCGAGTTCGTACGCGTGAATCGACGCGCCAAGATTTGGAGGCAAATCGAGATCGACGACCTATTCGAGCAGCAAACCCACTTACAACCATTGCTCTTTCTCTTGGTCTTTGAATTTTTTTTTCAAATCATATTTAAAAAAAATTTAATAAAAACAAATTAGATTTTTTTTTCATAAAAATTAAAATAAAGTAAAGGTTTGTTTGGTTGATGTGGCCAGATGACGTGGACGCGAGGCTGACTTGGAAGACTAATGTGGCGTTGTCGTTGACGTGGAGGTAAGTGACCTGCAGTAGCAATATTTGTGGCATCTGCAATTTTTCTTACTTGTCTTGTTGCCACTGTTTTTATTTGGTTCATATTTTGTCATATTGTGGTTGCTGCTCTTCATTTACATTGTGCTACCACTCTTTTTTGCTCTATATTATATGTTGGCATGATTATTGTATAATACGTATATTGCATGATCATTGGTTGCAATTGGATTATTGATTATTACTTTATATCTAGTTGTTTGTTATTGGTTTAATTCTTGGTAATAAACTTAACAAATAATAGATTAGAGCATAAAAATCAAGTGATACTTTTATAAACCCGGAAACAGCAGCGGAGGGAAGGCGTCAGGGTCAAGCGGCGCTTGCGGTGGTGCCGCCATGCACCTTGAAAGAGTAGTACGGCAAAAAAGAGTGACCTATCATAGATCGTAAAATCGCCAATTAGGGTCGTTCCGTTTTTCTAATATTTTGTCTCTATTTAATTATTAAGTTTCAATAAATAATCTATTTTGAATCAAAAATAAATAGATATTACTCCACTTTCTCTCTCTCTACCGTTTTGAGAGTCAATTAGAGTTTTTGCTTGACTACGGCTGCTCTTGATTCTCAGAGTGGCGGCAGCCCGACTCTTGAGTTCTCATATAACAAAATGTGGTCTTTCTCGTTTAGATAACGAGTCTTGCTTTGATAGCAAGTTAAGGGTTACTAGGGTTTGCAGAATGGTAGTGGCGTAGTTTTGCGGTAGGTGATAACTCGCATTTTGTGCTAGTTATTGACCCCTAAATCATGCATAGCTGTCCTCATTTACTCTCGAATTTGAGCTTAACCCGCCCACATCTTA
>JAYMTA010001551.1:0-19526 GCA_036897625.1 Pelargonium cotyledonis
AGTTCTATCATGAACCCGACGCGAGAAAGGTAGTCGGAGGAAGGAGGGCCATGGACTTTTAACAATAATGTTTTGATCTGCAGATTGTTGACGATAGGTGACATTCCTGGCTGGGTAGAGCTTCATGATCTGCGACTCTGGGTGCAGTTACATGACCTGCCTGAGGGCTTCCGGACAGAGCGCGTCTGTCGGAGTATTGGCAATTACATCGGCGATTTTCTGGAGATGGATCCGTACAATTTTACGTGGAACATGTCCTCCTATTTGAGGATCCGAGTGGTGATAGATATCTGCCAACCAATCAAACGTCGATGGCGAGTCAAGGCAGTAGGGGGAGATTGGTCCTGGATAACTTTTAAGTACGAAAGGCTTCCTTACTTTTGCTTCTATTGTGGGGTGTTGTGCCATAATGAGCAGGTTTGCTTGGTTTGGATCAATGACCACCCAAATGCAGGTTCGGAGAGAGCCTACGAAGTCTGGTTGAGGGCAAGCGGGAGGAGGGTGGCGGGTCACATAGGTGCTCGGTGGCTGAGAGATATGAAGAAGGACACGGACGAGGCTAGCCCGATGGATGTTGGAGGACCAATTACTGAAGAGCGAGAGAAGGCAATGGAGGTCAAGGAAGGTATGACGTTCAATGATGGTAAGAAGAGGAGGACACAAGGAGAACAGGGGGTAATGGAGCGGGGGAATGAGAGTGCAGATCTTGTCGATAAGATCCGCGAAGGCGAGTAATTGCCGGAGTTGTTGAATAGGAGGCGGGGCGTCCCGGTCTGGCCATGTTGACTAGAATATGGTCTGATTTTGGTATATATCAGCAAGCTCAGGTCTCGTGTTAGGACGTGGGTGTATGTTGGTATATTTTGCTGTGGTTTCCTTGTTAATGTTATTTAGATCAGTGATTTAGGACTTTGCCTAGTGCGAGTCTCTATTTCCTTCGGCTGGTCTTGGAGTTACTGTCAGTGTTGGTTGTAACCCCGTTATGATATGATGGCAATAATATTCGTTATTTCCCTCTCAAAAAAATTGGTTGTTCTTACTTATTTTAACTTGATTTTTCATGAAATTACTTATTCCTTTTTAGAAGTACTGAAGTTAACAAATCATATAGCAATAGCTAACATGTTAGTCAAACTAAATAATATCTCACTTCCAATTAATTTAGTGGGAAAGTGAAAAAAGTAAGGACAACAACAGTTTAGTTCCGTTAAATGTAGCAAATAATTTACTCATCTCATCAACCAAATTAATATTTTCACCTACCATTTGGTTGTAGCTCTTTGATTTTTTCCACCAATTACAGCTGACACATTTGAATGCTTAATTCAATACTGAAATTTCCACTGTTTTGATATCTTCTCCGCCGACTTTTTAATATGTTATTCACCAAAAGTCATTTAATATTTTATCCATATAAGGTATTATATTTACAACAAACTGCCATGGTCCATGGACCTACGCCTATTCTGATGCTTAAATTTACACTATATTTGTTACATATAATTAATTACTTCTGTTATCGCTTGATTTTGATATTACAATACCAAATCCATGAATCATGATATTTATTGCGACTATAATCACCGATATAAAACTAGACTGTTATCATCAAACACATGCATAAATCAACAAAAATAGGAACTAAAACTGTTATTTTATTATTTATTTTTTCATATTTGATTCAAACTAAATAAGATGATTTGCACTTAAAATTGTTAGCAACTTATTCTCAATCGTTTATTAGACTATTACATTACACACCTTAATACTTTGGCTATTTTTAGACCCACAAGTTAAATGAGAGACAGTTGCAGGGTAGAACCGTGGGTTGTTACACCTAAAAATTTTTATTATTTGCTTTGTTATATGATAAAAAAATTTCTACATAGATTAATATGATTTTTATTTTAAATAATAGACAAGTGATCATCGATTATATATAATAAATAAATAAATAACTAATTATTAATTGAAATTATTAATTTTCATCATCTTTACAGAACAAATTAAATTCCATTGACTTTATGCAATGGTGGAGACATATAAGAGATCACTGATTGTGGGTTGCTTAGACCCAAAAAATTTATCACGACGATGAAAAATATGTATCACATGAAAAAGATAGTTTTATGTTGTACAAACACACAATAGACTTGTCCAAACATCATTTTTGTTTGACCAGCATGTGGGTCCATGTGGCATTCTTTGACCATATGCAAAGAAAGCGAATTCATATATTTAGTTATTTAACCAAAAAATTAAAGCCCAGAAAAAAAAAAAAACACCGAAGAAATTAAGGCAAGAATGGACCTTCAAAGATAGCTAGTAGACATGGTTACCCAAGACGACGTGACTCCACAAACATGATGAGAAATCTAGCTAGTGCATGTCTTTAGAGTAGCTTTGCAACGAGTGCCTTCACCACGACATAAGAAAGTGGTCTAATGCAACATCACTTATCACCTCATATTTTTTTTTATTAAACCAATAGTTTGGCATGACACTACAACGTGCATCTGCATCCTTAGAATAAGAACATGCACAACCTCACGCGCTCCATCCAAAGAAAAAGGTTTTTCTTGTGTCTGTTAATGGTATATATCCTCCGACATGCCATCTTCATAAGTCACCTTTATAGTATCCCCAAAGGTTGTCCAAGAGCAAGATTGTAGGTGAACGAGAACAGGAAAATTCGCATGGGATCGAGCACATGATTTCATCAAATACATGCATGAGTCATTAGAATGTCACGACAAGATGACAAACACTTTTTGGGGCTCTCTACGTACTACGAGCACGAGGTTAGTGAATATTTTGAATCCTACATACACGGACATCGAGGTAGAAAACACCCAAAAGACAAACCAGGAGATCATTATAGGTTATGCATGCATCGATTTCTAATTAATTACACTACATCACTTCGCATCTTTTGACTAGTTAGTATAAATACATCTTCTTAATTAAATAAAGGATTTACACTTCACATGCTTTCATTATCCACTCTCATTTTTCTCAAATTCTCTATGAACTTGGTAGATCTTAAAGATATTCTCCTTCTCATTATGCATGTATGGTAAATAAAAAAACGGGTAGGTTCAGTAGGGGCACCATACTTCATTATGCATGTATTGTAAATAAAAAAAATAAAACTCAATATGAAATACATTTAAATCGCATTTGGCAACAAAATAATTAAATTGTCGTTTTCAAGTGAATAAAAATGAAAATACATATGTATGATTAGAAGAGTCACATGATATTGGAATGAATCCTCAGTAGTTCTCCACGGTTGAGTTAATGCATATATATTTGAAAGGGTAAAATGGAGGTGAGTCGACTCACCTAAATTTAGGTGAGTCATTTTCTCAAAACTACGTAGTTTTGAGTAAGTGACTTAAAACAAGAGTCAAAACTTCGTTGTTTCGATAACGAAAACAAACCAACTAATCTTCGCGGGCTTCGGGTTGTGAGACAAGGAGGTATGGAGATTGCCCATACACACATATGCGTGCCACCTTATCAGCATGCAAAACATATTTAAAATCATATGCCACTTGTGACACCTCCCATAGGCCATGCATATCCATCCATAAAGGCATAGATCAATTCATTAAAGAGACCTTAAACTTTATGGACAAAACGTCTCAACCCATGCATGCCCTCTCCACACTCATCAGTCCGTACATGCATTCGCAAACGTAGCGTGGCCTCCATCATTTTCATATTTGACTAATCAACATCACATTCACTTGCTCATTATTTGCCACTTAAATTCATCAGTCCACATTCATTTCACGTTACATCTCCATTGTCACAAACCATGGATGCGGACTTTATTGCGGATACTCGCATACACTCTCAAGAACTCGTACTTCCCAACACGTTGTTTGTTACATGATATCTACAATTTAAATCTATTCAACCACGTAGACGTTTGAGACCACATTTCACAAGTAAATTTAAAAACCCAAAACCCATTTAGGATCTTAACCCAAAGAACCTAAAACCGAAACCCGAAACGCCAGATCTATGTTTATTCTAGTGCAAAGCGTATTCAACATGACAATAGAGAGGGAGATTGCTTGGGCCCAATATTCCAACTATTCATAATGGGCCCTTACCACAAGGCCCATATCGCCCATTATATGTAATGGGCTCACCATTACGAATCCACTTACACGGACCAGTACCGTTGTGATGGGGCACTACACAAGGGGCATAATAGTCAAATCAACTTAGCAGGATTTGAAGTTTCAACATCGCGTTGACCGTCCGATCCATCGCAACCAACACTGTACCGTTGGATGCAGAAACAGCACAGAGGCTCCCAAAATTCAAATATTGTACCTAGCCCGCTCTCTCTAGCCTCATAGCATCTCCATTTTGTGAAGACAGTGTGTGTGAGAGAAGCAATTGTTGTTTATGTTGGATCTGTTCAGAGTTGGTGGCGATTTTGGTTCTCTGGTTCGATTCAAGATGTCCGGTCGCCACGAGAAAGAGAAAGGCGTTAACGTCCAGGTCCTACTCCGATGCAGGTACACTCAATTGTCGCACCTTAGGGTTCAGTTTCATTTTCTCGTCTTGCTTCTGGGTTTTAGTGACTAAAGTTTGAGAGTGTTTCGTTTTGAGCGATTTTCAGGCCGTTTAGTGACGATGAGTTGAGGAACAATGCGCCGCAGGTTGTGACTTGCAACGATTACCAGAGAGAGGTTTCGGTTTCCCAGAACATTGCCGGGAAGCATATTGATAGGGTTTTCACATTTGACAAGGTATGTTTTTCAATTGATTGGAAATAAGGCTTTTTTGTGTGTTTGATTTATGTATTTGAGTGAAAATTTAGCTAATTCATTTGTGGTAGCATGTTGGCCTCTGGTGCATATTGGGTCTCCTACTTTGGGAAACTGGTTTTCACATTTTGTTATCTTCATTTTTTTTTACTGAATGCACAGTGAGTCCTGTACTTTAACTCAGTACAGGTAAGTTGTGAGCAATTCATTAGTTCTTAAGTTTGCTTCTTTTGAGTTACCTTAGAAAAGCTAAGAAGGGATTCATAAGTGAATTGAGTTATGAATGATGTCCAAACACCTTGGATTCTAAACATGGTTTCAAGTTGTATATTGTTACTTTTAGTTGCATATGCCCCCTTGTGTTGTTTACAATATTTTCCAATGTACAACAATCAATTAAACTTTTAAGTTACTAATATGGTGAAATTAGCTTGACATTAGGGTTTGATTAATTTTTAATAAATTCTCCACCTTAATATTTTTCAGTGTATGTTTGATGTATAATTATCAATTGGAAGTTATATTGGGTTTAGCATAGTGGTAGATGCTGAGATTGTATGGTGCATACAGGTTTTTGGGCCCTCAGCCCAGCAGAAAGATCTTTTTGAACAGGCAGTTGTTCCTATTGTACATGAAGTTCTAGAAGGCTTCAACTGCACCATTTTTGCTTACGGTCAAACTGGCACAGGGAAAACATACACTATGGAAGGCGAATGCAAAAGGGCAAAGGTACACCATGAATCTCGCAGTTATGTTTGTGTTGTTTTAATGCCCTCTTCTATTCTTTCCGTACATAAAAATTGGGGATCATAGTTTTCTTGTGAACTTGTCACAGACTGGACCCGATGGTGCATTGCCTCCAGAAGCAGGAGTGATACCTAGAGCTGTTAAGCAGATTTTTGATACACTAGAGGGCCAGAATGCAGAGTACAGTGTGAAAGTTACTTTTCTTGAACTGTACAATGAGGAGATTACTGATTTGCTTGCCCCTGAAGAAATTTCAAGAGTTGCTCTGGAGGAGAAGCAGAAAAAGCAGTTGCCTCTGATGGAAGATGGGAAAGGAGGAGTTCTTGTAAGAGGTTTGGAGGAAGAAATAGTGACAAGTGCAAGTGAAATTTTTACTCTACTTGAAAGAGGGTCGGCAAAACGTCGTACTGCTGAAACTTTATTGAACAAACAATCAAGGTGATGGATCTCATGCTTTTATATGGTCAGGAGATGAAATGAAGCTATGTAGCATAAGTTTGCTTAATGGAAAATTTACCTTCTATTTCAGTCGGTCACATTCTCTTTTTTCTATTACAATACACATAAAGGAAGCAACTCCTGAAGGTGAAGAACTAATCAAATGTGGGAAGTTGAATCTGGTTGATCTAGCTGGGTCAGAGAACATTTCTCGTTCTGGTGCCAGAGAGGTATTAATAGTTACATCGAGATTTTGGTGCCATGCTCAGGAATATCATGGTGTAACTTTGATGTTAGAAACTGTATTTGATTCTTTATAAATTCATGCTCATGATCAAACAGGGACGAGCAAGAGAGGCAGGAGAGATTAACAAAAGTTTACTTACTTTAGGCCGAGTCATCAATGCTCTTGTGGAACATCTTGGACACATTCCTTACAGGGATAGCAAGCTCACACGATTGCTGCGTGATTCACTTGGTGGAAGAACCAAGACTTGCATTATAGCCACAGTTTCACCTGCAGTACATTGTCTGGAGGAAACTTTAAGTACATTGGATTATGCACACCGGGCAAAGAATATTAGAAATAAGCCCGAGGTTTGTTTTTACAATAAGTTTGTTATTCACTTGAAACAGAAATTGCTATGGTCTCTTAAGATATTTATTGTCATAGACTTGATTTTGGAAGTAGTTAGATTCTGTGGTTGCACGGACTGTCTTTATTTGTTTGTGTGTGTGTATGTGTGCACGCCCTATTTTTTGTGTTAAGAGTCCATTATACTGGTGTTTTAACAAGAGCAGTCTGTTTTATATTATATTCTATAGGTTAACCAAAAGATGATGAAATCAACTCTCATTAAAGACCTCTACGGTGAAATTGAACGTCTGAAGGCAGGTAAAATAGTTTTGCTCTGCTGGGTTTGGTCAAGAACTTTGTCTGATAATACTAATTGTGCCATGCATTACTTATGCTGACTTCGTTTGTTGGTTTTCCAGAGGTTTATTGTGCACGTGAGAAAAATGGTGTCTATATTCCAAAGGATCGATACATTCAGGAGGAGAGTGAAAGGAAGGTATATTATTTGTCCATATTCAATTATGAATTTATGCATTATCTCAGACTTCACAGTCATATGCGTGTCACCTATTTAATATGATAATCTCTCAGTCACCCAGTCTTCTTTCTCAAAATCTGCTCATTGGTCCTCTTTTTTCCTTCAGGCTATGGCTGATCAAATTGAACAAATGGGGGTTACAATTGAGAACCATCGAAAGGTTCGCATGCTTGGTGCTGTTCTGATAAACAATTTACGTTTATATGATACTTATATTGACTCTATACATGCTTTGTTTATTGGTAACAGCAACTTGAGGAATTGCAAGATAAATATGTTGCTCAAGTTCGACAATGCTCTGATCTTAGTAGCAAACTTGACTCGACTGAGGTGAGTTTGTTCAGATATGTTGTTGCATATGGTTCTGGACTTATGATGGTTCTTTTTAATCATGTTTTGTTATTCAGAAAGCCTTGGATCAAACTACCAAGTTGCTTGCTAGCACTGAGGTTGAATTGAAGAAATGCCAGTATACTCTGAAAGAAAAGGATTTTATTATATCTGAACAGAGAAAAGCGGGTATGCCTGAATGACTTTCTCATTGGAGTGTTATTGTTTCTTTTTTGTACGTTAACTATAGTATCGTTGTTACATATGTGAAACAGAAAATGCGTTGGCTCAGCAGGCATGTGTTTTACGGTCTGATTTGGAGAAAGCTTATCAGGATAATGCCTCTTTATTTCAGAAAATAGGTGCCATCTCTTACTTAATCATTAGCAGACAACTGTAGTAATTGGTTCATTATTGGAGCTGACTTTTAACTCTTTTATGATAATTGTAGCCAGAGAAGATAAAGTGAATGCTGATAATAGATTAGCAGTGAACAATTTTCAAAAGGAGCTTGTGAAGCAAATTGGTTCTCTTTGCAACGTGGTGACCAAATCAACGTCAAGTCAAAATGAACACCTTCAGTGTGTTGAGAAACTGTGTCACTCATTTTTAGACACACACAATAAGGTATATAATTTGTTTTCATAGTTGCTTTTTATGTTGTTAAGATGTTCAGTATCTGTAAAGTTCTTGAATTGATTAATCTCTTGTATTTAGGCGGTTAAGGATTTGAAGAAGAAAGTGACAGCTTCGAGGGCTTTGTACAATTCTCACATTGAGGCAGTACAAAATGTTGTGCGTTTGAACAAGTCTAGGTGTAATGCTAATTTGGATGAAATATCATCTTTGACGATTTCTAACACACAATCTATTGAAGAAGTATGTTGCAACTTTTAGTTTTGACCCATTTCAGAGTTCTCTATGATTAGTTCTCTATGATTAGTGTGTATGTGTTTTTGGCTCATTTACACTTGTTTGTGCGTTAGTTACTAGCATCCAAGGCTGGTGAAGCTAAGTCAATATTTGATGATCTTCAAAGTAATCTTTCCACTCATCAGGGAGAAATGGCACTTTTTGCTAAGGATCTACGTAAGGTTTGTACCCTAGTATTAACCCTGTTTCTGTGCTAAATTTTAAGGCTTTTGCTAAGGATCTCTTAAATTTTTTATCATGAACTAAATTTTTATTAAATTGGAAGTGGTTTCTTTAGTTTGATTTCAGAACCAAAGTTTGTTTACTGTTTCTTGGTTTGTGGCTCCTTGTACATTTTTTAATATCACCATTATCTTTGGATATTATATGTGCATTCCATTTCTACTGATTTTATGTTTGTTCCTTGTGCTTTTGTGAATTTATCAGAGGTTCAATGCCAGTGTTGAGCACACAAAGGACATTTCGGCGTACACCGAAAGTTTGCTTCAGAAGCTGCTGGAAGAATCAAAACAGCTTGAAGAACATGCAACACAAGTTAATGAAATTCAATTGAAAAGCATTGCTGAATTTGAGAAGGCTTTTGAGGTACAAATATATAAGGATTGCATTTTCGAATCAAAAATAAATTTTGAAATCTGACATGATGCTTATGATCTTCAGGAACAGTCAAAATTTGACGCTGAGAAGCTTATTGCTGACATGACGAATCTAGTCTCCAACCACATCCGTCGCCAAAAAGATTTGGTTTGTTTTTCTTTTCAAATTTACACATTCCGTTGTTCCATTACCCAGTTTTGAAATGAGCTGACTGCCTAGCTGACAGGTGGATACAAGGCTTATTGGTTTGAGAGAAACATCAGTGGCGAACAAGTCATTTTTGGATGGACATATATCCACAATGGATGGTGTAGTTGAAGATGCTAAGCGTAAATGGCAAACATTTTCTACGCAAGCAGAGAATGATTCCAAAGATACTGCTGACTATTCTGCAGCTAAACATTGTCGAATTGAGGTTCTTTTGCAACAATGGTTAGTATTTGTCCTACACAATTTTGACTCCCTGCTTATAATTCATCTTGGCCTCACTTGCTCCTTCATTTGCTTCAGTGTAACCACTGCTGAATCGGCTTTCAAGCATTGTCAAAAGACTCACGAGTCTGTGAATGAGATGGGCAGTAAGCATGCTTCATCTATGGTGTCATTTATCAGGTCAGTAGCCAATGAGTCTTGTTTACTTTTTTTAAAAAATTCATTGGTAAACAAAGCCAGTTGGGCTTCCTTTTTGCAAGACAAAAAATCTTATAACAACCAACATGATCTCTGTTGCAGGAATGTTTGTGATAGTAATGAGCAACATGATCTTGAGATTGGTTCTGCACGGATTGCAGCTGAGCAGGATGTTGCCAGAAGTAGTGATGATGTACTCAGGCATATTGATGGTAAGTGTAATATTCAAATTTCTGAGTACTGATTTGAATTTTGTCTACTTATTTAAAAATGATTTTTCTTACTTGTGGTGGGTTCAGATACCTGCAATTATAAATCAGGCGTAAATAGTTAAATATGGTTTCTTAATTTGTTCTCTGCAGGCGTTTCTGAGCAAGAGCGAGGATCTATATCTGGTATCTTGGACGCTGTTGAAGCTCATGCAAATACCTTGGAGAATTTAAGAGATGAACATTCTGGTCAAACTGCATCGATGGAGGAAAAGACGCATGAAACCTTCCAGCAGCAATATAGGGTATGCCGATTTTGTATTGTAATTTGGATATTGGTGCATTTCACATGTTTTCTTGAATCTAGTGTACAGTTTGTGTCTATTACATTTAGCCATGGTGGATAGTTTTTTACATAAACGGCATAACTTTTAATCAGATTCCATGTCTTGAGAACTTTTTGCTTTAGAACAAGTTACTTGTATGTTAATGCATGTGTGACTCTGCCCACTTTTCTAGAAGCTTTTGAGGTTGGAACATTTGTAACATGTACATGGTCTTCGCATTTATTCGCAGGATTATGAGCCTAGTGGCACAACTCCTATTAGATCCGAGCCAGAGGTTCCTAGCAAGGGAATCATTGAGTCACTACGAGCAATGCCAATCGAAGTACTTCTTGAAGAGTTCCGGGAAAATAACTCATTCGAGTCATTTGAAGGGAGGGAATTGAAACCTTCTCTCATACCACGCTCTCCTCTCACGCAACTCAACTAAATATGGCGCGGTTTATGCTCTTTATACGAAAGGAGGTAGTGAAATGTAATTGGAAAGGTGCAGCTATGGTGAAATGATTAATGAACTAAATCCTATCTTGGGATTTAACTATATCAAGTAATGTAAAATTGAGTCAAGTCTTGAGTAGCTCAGCTCCTTGAATGCACCTTCTCAGTGAAAAATGACTCGTATTGTAGTGTTATATATATATATATATATATATATTATACCTACTGTACACGTGGCGTATTGTAATTTGGCCAACTCATCAATAAAGAAATTGATGTGTCATGTCTCTTTGTTTGATATATCATTTTGTACATTTTTTTTTGGTACAAAATTTTGTACATGTCAACTAGAGACACAGAAGATCTCATATTGATAGTCATCAAGTGAATCAAAAATTTGAAAAAAAAGATAGCTTTAATTAATCAACTTTTTAAAGGTTGATTAGAAATGATCCTCCCACAGTTTTACCCTTAATCCATACTACTAAAACATGTGTTATTGACTAATTGTTGGTACAAATCGTCACATAATGTGACACTATTTTGCGCTAGTAAAACAAGCTAACCAAACAATTCTTTATAATCACACCTATGACATACCACATTTAACTTGGTCAACCAAATCAATAAATAAATAAGTTTTTATTTTCTTCATTAGATTTAATTACTGTTTCTAAAGGTTTTGTGAGCAATAACCCTCCATGATATGATACCATCAATGGTGTGAGGTTTTGTAAAGGTCAATTTGGTGGTTTTTTTTATTTATTTTGTTTTGTAGTTGTACTTTTCTTTCAGTAGTTAATTGTTTGACCACTCTTTTTAGTTAAGTTGAAATTAAATGAAAGTGTATCGGGTTTAGCTGAAAAAAGTAACTCATTATATTGACACAATAACCTCCAATTTTCACTAATATTGCATATAAAAAATAATGTATATCCTTCTTTCTAGATTAGTATCTTCTATTGTTTGCGTGAAACTTTACAATTCTTATTACCGTTAAAAAAAACACTCACCATCTCAACATATCATATATTTGCGAACGTTACAGTTTAACTTTTTCTGTGCAATGATCATCTCTTGCATGCACTCTTGTTAGAAACTCAGTACACAAAACAATACCAACAACATCATCATGTTCGTATATAGTGCCAAAAACTAAAAGTTGATACTTTGAAATTAACATAGAGGTGGAGAGGCTTCTAGGTTGTCGTGCTGCGGTTAGTGACTTGAATATTGAAGAGAGTAATGATATATGTACAAAATTTTGTACAAAAGAAATTGTACAAAATGATGTGTCAAACAAAGAGACATGACATATTAATTTTTTTATTGATGAGTTGGCCAAATTACAATGCGCCACGTATATAGTAGGTATAATAAACCGGGCGCTCCGCGCCAGAAATTCATGGGAGGGTGGTGGGATCCTATATGTCGGGTTTGTGTTCGTTAAAACTTAATTTTAAACCACAAAATACGAAAATTAGATACGCTATGTAGACTGCCACGTCACTTTGTACACCAAATTTTGTACAAAATTTGGGACATTTAGCATTTTCCCATGGATTAATATTATCTTATTTCATTAATTACAGTGTGTGATAAACATGTTTTACTACTTATTACTTATTAGCCTAATAGTAATTCAATTTAAACCAACAAAAAGTAATCTAAACCTTTTCCGCTCATGACATATTTGAATATCAAAACGGAAAAATGTTAAATGATATGACAATTTACTTGTCAATTATATTTCTTATTGTTGCGTTGTAAAATTAAGTAAACGTATTACAACCTAACATATGAGATACCATCATTCTCTTAAGAACTTCTGACGTAGAGTGCCAGTTTATGAAACATATTATGCACTTAGCGCATTTTGATTCCGCTAAATCACAAGTAAAATAGTTAATGTGTAAAATCTAGAAGCAGAGTTAAAGATGACTAAGAGCTGTCCATGCCACCTCTCAAAATAACGTACAATATTTTTCGATTCTTCAAATATTATCATCAATGCTATGCCGATTGGTGAAAACATGCTCACTTAACCAATCGATTTGTATTTTAATACTGCTTTTAGCGTTTTGTTTAATTAGCTTGTCTTATAAAAGCGAGAAGAAAACTAAATTTGTCAAACCCTTAATGTCTTGCAACAGATTTTGCTAGTATAAATTTTGTTTGCCATCCCAATTAAAATATCATGGTATCCAATTAATATGCACATTAATTTGTAAAGCTATTTTTGTGTAATGTTACAACAATATAACATAATATATATATATATATACTCATAAAAATGTGATGACACACTATATTTGTATGTGACTCACCCAATCTTTTAACAAAGATATTAATGTATATTTCTTCTCCTTTCCTAAGCCAATTTTTAATTACTTCAATCAAGTGCATGGATTGGTGTCTAACTATAATGTCTTGTTATGTTTTGATAAAATTATAAATGTTTTGGATAGCTTATCTTTCTTAAACTAACTCTAACATATATGCATCAAAAGAAACCACTAATTTATGTCATTTTCAACAATTTTTTATAATTAGTTGTTTGGTCATGTAATGTTACATATATAGGTGGAGGATTCAATTTTATTTGAGTCCTTTTGTATTAATTATGTGGCAAGAAAAAAGCACTAAAATGTGCTTTAATTTGGTGAGTGGAGGCCATTGTTCATATCCCACTATTTTCTCATTTTCTATTAAGCAATACAAAGTTCACAAAAGCCCAAATAAACATTAAATAGCAGCCAAAGCAACATCTGTCAATAGATCACAGCAGCCAAAAATTGACATATATATGAACTTGAAGAGGAAATAAAGAATGGGAATAATGTAAAGTTCCAAAGAGACAAATATATATTGACATGTTTCTATAATAGTATTAATGTAAAGATGAAATGAAAATTTATTTAATAAACAATCTATAGTTAAGATGTTAATTTTCACAACCAAAATATTCTTTTATAAGATGATTAATTTATATCATTTTGTTACCATTATTATTATTATTGACTCATTTCTTTTTTTTTTATCGGCAATAAGTATTTTATTCAAGATGAAAAGCATATAAGGTCCATACAAAAGATGACCAAAAGAGGAGAGCCAACAAAACATAGCCAAACAAGCTAAAGATGAAGATGATAACGAGTCGTCTCTGCCTTCACCATATTTTTTAGTTTGTGAGAGTATAGCTTAACACATCTATATTGATTTTAATTTGTTTTATATTGTATTTAGTCGTTGTGCTATTATTCATAATCTGTTTCTACTCTCATGATGAAAATTTTAGTAAGTTCTATATTTTTTAGATAGAAGTTGTGATGTAAGGTAGCGTTCGTTTAAAATTTTTTAATTGAATTCTAGGAAATTGAGGACGTATTGTGTATTATAAAATTTTAATTATTGCGTTCGTTTAGTTTGTTCAGGATGACATATTTGAGATTAAAAAAATATTATCTTTCCTCAAATGAGTTAAATAATTTCAAATTTTAAGGAATTGAAATAACACATCCGTCTTTGGAAGACACTTTACTTCGTATTCAGAGCTTATTGTTTTCTATCTTTTCTTGTATTGATAGGGACCGAGCCAGTAGCTTTGTTTTTTCATCTTGGGTGGCTGATCCTATTCTGTGTCTGGAATTGGTTGGTGCACTTCTTATTGTACTTTTATTTTTTGACTTTATGTCGGGTTATAATAAAAGCTACTGATTGCTTAAAAAAAAAACTGAAATAACACATCTACCATGATATTTCAATTACTTAGAATTTGAGTTTATTTAACTCTTGAGAAAAAGGGTTTAACTATTTTAAATAAGTTAAAAACTACATTAAACGAACACCACCTTAGTGTTGATGCGCGTAAGATGATTATGAAAAATGGATGGAGCATATTGGTTAAAAAAATATGCTCTATTATAATGTGTATTTGGCCATTCATTATTAAACCATTCAAAAATATATCTTTAATATAGTAAAACAGACTTAAAAAAGTAATTAAAAATTCATTAAAAAAAGTAATTAAAAATCATCCACTTTTCTTTTTTCAAAAGATTTTTTATTATGTTTCGTTTTGGCTTAGGTGTCCCAACAAATAAAACCAAAACTGAAACCAAAACAAAAAAAATCTAAACAAAACATAAAGAACCAAACAATTGGGTATCGATTCACTTGTAAAAGTGTAGCCACAAAAATAACATTAACCAAGTTAAGGATGTTACTTGGTTATTAAGGAGTTCTCGTAAAATTGGCAATTTCATGCAAATGCATTTTGTTTTTTATGATGGAGTCACGATAAAATTTAGACATTAATAGAAGAAACAAACTTCCGAAATGTAAGTGATTCCATTCATGTGGGACAATATAAATTTGTTAATAAGACATAAGCATGAACCTAGGTAGCTCAAAGCATATAATGTGTGTATATTCCTAGGGTTTGAATGATTTGTAGGTGGACTACATTTATAGATTCTAATGAATATGCATATGTACATAAAATTGATCACGTCATTTTTAATATTCTCATATTCACTTTATTAAATTTGTTGGAACGGAACGATTCGTATTTTTCAATGTAGTATTCAGTTCTCAATTACGATTTAGCGTAATTCAATTTTTGTTTTCTTTGTTAAACTTATTGTTCTCTCTATGGTTTTATATATATTGCCATAGAGATGCATTTGGAACGGAACGATTCATATTTTTCAATGGGGTATTCAATTCTCAATTACGATTTAGCGTAATTCAATTTTTGTTTTTTTTGTTAGACTTATTGTTCTCTCTATGTTTTTATATATATTGCCATAAAGATGCATTTGAATCAACTTTCATGTACCTCGCGACTACAATCTCTTCTGATCTTGAAATGCATCTTCACATAAGAGTATTTCTTATTTTATGATAAAAATGCAAATAAAATAAAACAATTATTATGAAACGAAGGGAATATGAGCCGGACTACCAATTGGATGATGGCATTACTTTAAAATTTTATTTTACCTAGCTCAATGAATTTATGTGAAAACAAAGTGACCCGATGAATTTACTGGATTATTCTCGTACACTGTATACACACACGTGACAACGAGAGGAAATAGGAGATGCAATATATATAATATCGTCATTCAAAGATACTCCATGATACAAAATGTGGTTTATATTTATGTACATCATAATCATCGATCATAATTTTCCAAGTAAAAACTAATTCGAGTAATTTTTCAATAATATTGATCGGTTAGAAAATGATTGTTCATAAAACTTCACGACTTCAAATGTTTTTTCTTTGATGTGTAAAAAGTTTAAGTGTCCACAACTTATAATTTATAGACAACTAAACATGTCCCCTCTTTTTTCTTTCCAAAACAACATATAAGACAAGATATGTAATGAAAGAAACAGAACAATCTTTAAGAATTTAATTTTTATTTATTTATTAAATTATAAAACTAAAATTTTAATTTTTAAATGAAAGGTTTTTCACTCTGGAAACCCTAGTCTTCTCTATTCTCTGTCGTCCTTCATCAAAATTCCTCCGTTGAACTACCGTCAATCACTTTCCGATCAGCGGTGGTTCAATTCTTTTTCTCGCATGACTATTTTTTAATAAATATCGATTTAACATATCTGACTTGATTAATTTCGTTCTTCCGTTAATTAGTTATTCATTATCACAACTGGTTCATCTTATACGTTTTCATTGCAGAAGCCTCGTTATCATCTCCGCCTCACGCTTCTACTATATGTTAGTTTATGAGAGTATTTACTACGGGCAGATTAATTAATCTCAATTTATTTTGAACTAAATCGTATTTTAGTAAATTTCTTATTTTTGTAGTTTGTTTCACTTTTTGTGCCATATATACATTATAAAATAATAATAGAAAAAACTCTCAAAACAACAAATGACATAAATAAACCAGTTTTATTATTTGTAAGAAGTCATTTACTACAATTTTCAATATTATCCAGAGAAAGGGGAGGTTTATATCTATAATATTTTTTTTGAAACCATATTTATAATAATTTTAAGTAATAATTAGTATCATAATTAAATATTAATAGAGAAGATAAAGAGAAAAATAGAGCATACCTAACTCCATATTTTTGTGCCTATAAATACCACCCTCACTCCATCCTTCTCTATCTACAATCACACTCTTCCTCTTCCTCTCACCTTCTCAATCTATAATCATCATCATATTTGAATACTCACCTTTTTACATGCGCGCACACACACAAAAAAAACATATTTTCAAGAAAAATATGTTACCACCTCCTGTTCTTGATCTTGGTCGTCCAAGGTTTCTGAGATTTTTATTGTTAATCTGTTTCATCGTCGGTTTTGTGATAAACAATAACGATAATGTTGGCGTGGAAGCTTCTCATTTTATATATCCAGAATTGCAGTCTCTCACTACGGAAGAGATCCAAACCGTTCACAAAACTGGCTTCCATTTTCAACCTCTTAGAAATTGGCTCAACGGTTCGTTCAAATTCTTAACAATCTTACAAATTATTATTTGTTTATCGTTGTAGTTATTAATTGCACTTATATATATATTCATAATCTTGAAGTGAATTTGAATTGTTTGTTGCATTGAATTGGTGATTATATTGATTTTCCAAATAAAGTTCGACTATAATTTTATGAATATCTGAGTATTGATTCATTCAACTCTCAAACTTTACTGTTTTATAGCCACACATTAGACTTAACAACAAAAAAATTGTTTGTTTTTACACTTAAAAAAAAGATCAGAGACCCATTGTCAAAAATCTCAAAAGTTTATAGATTTTGGTGAGGAAATTTGGATTTTGAACATTCTTATGATCATTCTAATTTATATTACTCTAGTTCTCATTTTCCTTTATTGCCAGATAAAATTATTTTTATTCTTCTCAATTTTTTATTGAGCAAGAGCAATTTGCTTACATCATTAGCATATACTTAGTCACCATTTTCACAGCTTAATTTGCATCTTTATAAATTAAGTTGTTTTGGTTACTATTTAATTTGATATATATATTTGGCTGTATTATGGACATGCATGACATGGAATTTGCATTTGTGACATGCTTGCCATGCATTCACTATATATATATATATATATAGTCATGTAAAGGTTGTGTTGGGTCACCTTATGCCTAATTTACTGGCTTAAATATGTAAATAGTTTTGGACTTACATCTTTATTGAAATTCATGGTTTCATGATACATATGAAACAAAGACAAGAAAAACCCATACACATGATATGGTTGTTTCCACAGAGTGCAAGAATTGCTTAGTGGGTTTAAAAGTTTTCATCTTTCAACTTTGGCTAAAATAGTAGTAAGAATATAACATTTACCCACAAAAACAAACAAAGAGAAGAACATAATAACTATATATAATAACTCCAAAATCATACTCATCTGACAATTCATACTTGTGTTATGACAACTAATTAAATGATCATGCTGACATGACACGACTAATACGAATAAGATTCGACATATTCATCACATATGACATATTATATTAGAAGTATAACTTCAAGTGTGGATGTCACAACACAGCTAATACTAGTGTGTACATATGTTTTAGAGACCTGACACGAACACAACATGATTATTAAACGTGTATATTTCTCTAACACGAGCGCAACATGAATACAAACGTGTGACATGATAATTTTGTATTACAATACAAATTGTCAGTTATCGTGGACATTAAAAGTTGTCTTGTTCATATGTTGTTATGGCTAGGGTTCTTCTATATAGAGTGTTTCTGTTGCAATTTAACAAAATGAAGTGTGATACAGATAGGTAGATGTCAACCTCAAAAAAATCACTACCTCCACATTCCACACATAGTGATGCAAGTTGCATATTGAAACTTGAAAGGACCACCTTTGCAATTGTGACCTATTCTCAACATATATTGGGACCATATTTTTATTACTTGTCAGTAGGGGCATGCATGCATATATCTTTCATATTTCACAGTTCCTTGTGGCCAATATCATGTTATTTGTTCTATATGGATCCATAAGATGGGCTCTTTCCAAGTCAATATCTTAGCTTTTAGCTAGGGATATATGCATATGAAGAAAAGAGGTTAAATGTTGTTTTTAAAGTACATTATATGAAAAAATAATATGATGGGTGTCATATGATACCAAGAGAATTAGACATATTTTCAAAGGTGCACTATATATTAAAGTTTTACCGGCCAAATAGTATCACGTTCAATTTTCATACTTAACATCTCGTATTCAAATCGTCAAAGAATATTGCTAATAATAAGTAATTAAAGCGTACATAGTTGGTTTGGCTTAGTCATAGACTCATCACCCCAACTATATATGGCATTTCAGTTTACCATTTTTTTTCTTCATGTTTTGTGTTTGCCACTTGTCAGCTTTTTGGCTTCCTCATGGAAATTGGGATTTTTGGCTAGTGGGATCTGAAACATATATTCAGAAAATTAAAAGCAACCTGAAGTGTATTTTTGGCTAAAATTTGGAGCTTTTTATAAACACTTTATGATCACATCTTATAAATAAATGACAATTTATGAACACCTTGCTATTTCTATCATATTCTATGCATAACTTTTTACTTGGTGGAAATAATTTGATTTATCTATAAATTATTATTCCAAACTTCTTCATATATTTGTTTCTTTATTGCGTAATGCATTCTACTTTATTTTTTGTATCCTCGTATATAATGCCTATCATTGTCCTAATTAAACCAGATTGTTAATTACATAATCTCATATATTTAATGTTACTTTTTGGCTTCTAACTACATTTCCTAACTTGTCACTTTCATTTTTTCTCCTGTGTTTAAATTGGAAATCGAACTCATCAATTACAACAGATCCAAATGGTGAGTCCCCACAATCTTTTACTTAATCTCTATTAAATTGATTCACATTTTATATATTAATTTTTTAATATAT
>JAYMTA010001552.1:0-19517 GCA_036897625.1 Pelargonium cotyledonis
GTTTTTAAATTAAAATTTAGATTTTATGTTATGGTGTTGAATTATTATTATTTATTTGGATTATTTAGTTTAATTATCAAAATTTATGTTAACAAAAAAATTTATGATTACAAAATTTAAAAATTAACGAGGACCCGATGGATAACGGAGCCCAGTGGGGATGGGGATGGGGCGGGAAATGAGGCGGGGATGGGCCCGTTGTCAACCCTAATTGGTACAAAACGAGTTCACATCAAACATGACAATCACAAGATTTATATTGCCCTAACATGTTATAACTACAAGCACCATCCATCTACCTCGTTATTAAGCAATACTTTCTATTTAACTTTACTTATCCACGTGCATATTCGAAATTAGCCTCATCTCTTTTACTCTACATGCACTTAGGAGAGTTAAGAGAGATTCTCACACTGATGAAATACGTTACTATTTTCATAATAAATCACTTGAAAAGACAAAAAAAAAAAAATGGATTGAGCACATGTTCCAAACAGTTGTGGTCACGTCCCAATTCCAGTCTCCAATTGGCCCATTTCAGTTTAATTGGTCCATATTGGTTCAAATTGACACATGAGACATTGAGTTTGAACTGTGGTTCACGTTACTCGTACCGTAGTCCACCAAACGACCCGCAGTTTATACAATCTGGTTCAAACATTCATCTTAATCACACTAAAAAACGACGTACACACTAGTGAACTACAGTTTGTTTAGCCTTATTCATTTATTTCACATCACACTAAGAAATAAAAAATACAATTAAAATTTAAGTGAATCACCAATTGAAACTTAAGGTATCAACAAACAATTTTCTACCCAAATGGGAAAGATGTTGGAAACAAGGTCTCAACGATTTCCTATGTTGGTAAAAATAACTGGCTAAGAAAAACGGGACACCAAAAATTGAGGATGTATAATTGGTGGGATGGTATTTTGATATTTTCGTTTTGTTGTTGAGTGAGGAACTCAACACAGATAATTTTTGTTTTCCTGGGAAAGTGCCACATGCATGCATTTAACCAAGAAACTTTGAATTTGGTGCACACATTTCGTATTGGTTAAGCACCAATTTGCTTGAATTTCAAAACTCAGAATACCTTTATTTCCAGGTATTTAATTTTTGGAGTCTGTTCGTAAACTTTCCCATAATAATTCAATTTAGTTCTTGAATTTTTGATCATATAGTAAATATAAAACTTTCAAATATAAATTCTAAAATGGTATCAAAACTCCTTCCATTTGACGTGAAATATAAATTGAATTATTTGTGAAGCATGAATTTGCTTGGACTCGCCATCACTTCAAAACTCAATCACCAGCATTTTATATTTTTCTTGAGAAAGTTTGGGTGACCATGATAATGATATTGTTTTTTTTTAAAAAAGTAAATGCATAATTTTATTACTTAGTAGAAACGAGTACAGATAGTATCTCTAACGTTAAAGGTCTGAGCCAGACAAGGACATAGGGGAGAGAACTCCTATAATCACAAGCTCGATAAGGGTGAGGCACATTCACAACCACAATGCAGATTAAAAACATAAAAAAATTAAAGACGGAAACAGATTAACCCAACTGTAACTGCGGACCCCTATAAGGCATCCCGGGTCCTAACACGAGACCCGCGAAGGCAAGAACAGACCAAGACGGTGCCATCCAAACGGGCAAACCGCCAATCACCCTTGGTGACCTCCAGCCATCACCGCCCATCTTCAAAATCACTATTTGGCTAAGCGAGCCTATTCAATTCTCGTTGTTGTCCCCCACGGCCGCACCGTTCACCCCCCTCCTGAGCACTGACAGCATTTTTAGTCTCTGTCCAAGATTGTTAGCCATTTCCAATCAAATCCGTGACTTGTTTCCGCACAAACTGGTGCCGCAACCCCTGTTGGAATCAGATTCGAAATCAGTCCTTCGCCTTCGTCTGCGTTGTCGCCGTTCACCGTGTCTGTCACCACCTACACCCATCTCGTCACCCGTCACCAAGAGCAATGAGAAATGGAGCCGCCGCCGTGAGCAAGGAGAAAAAGAAACCCTAAAACTGAATACTCAAAACCTAATGCTACATAGAGCATAAATCTCTAAAGCCCACTTTTTTTAATTTGGGTTAGGAAATGAATGTCTTTTTTGGTAATGATATTGTTCACACTAAAAGTTTTAATAGTAGTAATTTATTTTTTAATTATAAGCGCAATAATTAACAATAAAAATTTTCGCATTGTTATATATAAGTACTAAAATACGTCCAATATAACGTCGGAAGAACGTCGAAACAAATTATGCTCATAGGTATAGGGGTGGGGGTTCATTCTTTTGCCCCGCCCCTGATTTTGTAATCCCAATGTTTTATTTGTTTGCATATTTAACAATATATTATATGCATTACGTATTCCTTTTATATTATTATTTCAATAGTACCATTGTTGTTATATCTGAAATAGTTTTGGTCCATTGTACCATCCAAATGTGACATTAATTGGCCATTTCACTTTCAAGCGGATCAATATAATTATTGTATTATCTAAATGTGAATCAATTTAATTATTGGTTTTTTACTCTTAATAAACGTACTTTCAGATACTGGCATACAATAAAGCCAAAGATAATAACAAATCGTATACAAGATTATCATGCAAGATGCGCTAGAAGAAAAAATAAGGCTTCGTTCACTATTTTTTTTATTTAAGTCAAGAAGTTTTTTGTCTCTTAAGGAATGACGCAATGGTCAAAACACACATCTTCATGTAAGAGGTCATGAGTTCTATTCTTATTGTGTCGGATGGGATTGAGTTTATAGAGTAGAGCTAACTCCTACTGTGTAGCTCAATTAAAAAAAAAAATTAACCGCACGTTTTTTTAGCAAACAATATCATAATTAAATATAGAGAGAGGGGTAAAATGGTAAATACAGGCCCGTGACCAGCCTAGTTGGCAATTCCTATACAGGTAGAACTTATTAATGATTGATGGGTGAGTAGTTTAAAATAATAACCAATCACAAGGCCCATTAACACAGCTACACTAATAAAGAAGTGGGCCCAGCCCAGTAGATAAACAACACAATTAACACGTTAATGTTCCCATACTCAATGTCATTTAAAAAAAAAAAAAAAAAGCGAAAATCTCACACACAGCACATCGCAAATATAACTACCTGTCCGACGCCTCCGGTGTCGGCTACAGTCCATTCACAACGAAAAAAAAACACACCACCTCATTTCCGCAGGCATGGCCAAGATGATGCACCGCTCTCTCTCCTCGCCGTCAAATGCTCTGACCTTCAAAACCCTAGCAGCTACTCCTCGTCCGCTTCCTCTCTCCGTTAGCTTCCATAGGAGATTTTCAAGCTCAAGCCACACCTCCCTCGCCATTGTCAGCTCCAGCTCCAAATCCGCCTCCTGTCTCTGTTCATTGAAATGCTCCGCTTTATCCTCTCATTCGTTAGGTATGTTTTTGGTTATATCTTCATTATTTTGGGAGGGAATTTGTAGATTTTGTGTCGAGGAATGTTCAGAGAGCGGGAGAGTGAGAAATTAAAATTTTGAATTCGCGTTTGGTGTTTGGCTCCGTCGGAACCTCGGAGAATGATGAGATTTGAATTGTGGAGATTCGGTTTTGTGAGGAAATGGACTGGAGGCATGTTTGGATTGAATTGTTAATGTGTTGAGATTTTGAAATTTGTGTTGTTTTGTTTGTATCAATTGGAGCATTTTGTTATCGCTCAGTCGGTTTGATTTCCTGATGCTGTGATGGTTTCTTCCTAGTTGACCAGTCAGAAAGTTTTATAGCAGCTTCAAAGGAAGGGAACTTAGTTCCTCTATATCGATGCATATTCTCGGATCAGCTCACTCCGGTGATGGCTTATCGTTGTTTGGTTAAGGAAGATGACAGAGACGCTCCCAGCTTTTTATTTGAATCTGTTGAGCCCGGTCGGCGGTCATCTAGCATTGTAAGCTCCCCAGGCTATTTTCTTGTCTGTGTATCTTAATGAGTTATGAATGATTTACATTTTATTTTTGTTAAATTCTGTTAGGGGAGGTATAGTGTAGTAGGATCTCAACCAACTATTGAAATTGTGGCTAAAGAGAACATGGTTACCATCATGGACCATCTGGAAGGATCTAAGACAGAGGAGATGGTGGAGGATCCTATGGAGGTTCCTAAGAGAATCATGGAAGGATGGAAACCCCAACTAATTGATGATCTTCCAGATGCATTTTGTGGTAAGAAAAGTGCTTGTGTTTGTAGAAGCCGTCTTATTCTATATATTTTGTATCACCATGTTGCTGTCATTTTACTTTGCGTTTAATTTGTTTATAAAAAGCATTGGGGGATGAGACATATTCTGTTTATCTGCTATACATTCTCTTAAGAGGCACACTTTGATTTTGTTATGTTCCACAAAATTATGCGTCACTGTATTACATAACGCCACGCAAGTATCTTTACATGATTATATAATTTGGGCCTAAAACAAAAGAGTATTGACTGTGAGTTCAGTCAAATATATGTATAATAATAAGCTCTCTTCTTAAACAGGTGGGTGGGTTGGCTATTTTTCATATGATACCGTGCGATATGCAGAGAAAAAAAAGTTGCCGTTTTCTAATGCACCAGCAGATGACAGAAACCTTCCTGATATCCATCTAGGTCTTTATGACGATGTTATTGTGTTTGATCATGTTGAGAAGGTATCTTAGCTCCTAACTGTGAACCATATATGTTTCATCAAACAAATATCTTTTGTTACTCATCATCCTAGACACTGAATGGGAATGTATATTCTAGTGCAAATAGCCTTCCATTAGGTAGTTAGGTCAAGTCCAGAGAGGGGCACTCTACTTGATCAGGGAGTTTCTGATAGTGTACCTGATGTATCAAATTGAATGGCTGCTTTTATAAATATTAACATTTCCTCCTTTTGTTGATTTGATAATATGTTGACTCAGAAAGCATACGTTATACACTGGGTGCGATTAGATCGATATTCTTCCGCCGAGGAGGCTTTAAATGATGGAAAAGTTCGCTTGGAAAAGTTGGTATCCAGAGTACATGATATAGATCCGTAAGTGATAACTGCTAACTGTTCTCCCAATTATGTTGTTCCTCTATCTCACTTATTTCACCTTTATAATATATAATTCAATTGCCAATTTCAGACCGAAGATGCTTGCAGGATCAATAAAGCTGTCTACTCATCAGTTTGGAACTAACTTGGAAAATTCAAGCATGACACGTGATAAATACAAGGAGGCAGTGTTGCAGGCCAAGGAGCATATCCTGGCTGGCAATATTTTCCAGATTGTATTAAGTCAGCGTTTTGAACGACGAACTTTTGCAGATCCATTTGAAATCTACCGAGCACTTAGGATTGTTAATCCAAGTCCATATACGACTTATATACAGGTTTTTCCACTGTAACCTATGATTATTTGTTTGAAGCGGATAATTTACTCAAAATCCTTTTCTTTGTATTTATGTTTTTCTCATGAACAGGCTAGAGGTTGTATACTCGTTGCTTCAAGTCCAGAAATTCTTACTCGTGTGAAGAAGGTAACTATAATATATGAGAATTATCGTACGACTCTATTTTCTTCTTCATCTCATTTTCTTATCTTACTCTGAAATTACTAACCGATGCAAATACATTGTGGAATTCTTTCTTCCATCTACCTCTTCTGTTAAATGATCTCATATTTACAGTGCTCTTTGTTGTTTTTGAAGATTAATTTATTAACGGGCAAGGGTTTGCATTTCTCATTTTTGTTTGTAGGGAAAAGTCATCAATCGACCCCTTGCTGGAACTGTTAGAAGAGGGAAGACACCCGAAGAAGATCTGATGTTAGAAAAGGAGCTTTTGAAGGATGAAAAGCAATGTGCTGAGCATATTATGCTGGTTGACTTGGGGAGAAATGATGTTGGAAAGGTTTGTACTCTTTTATTGTAGTTTAAATGTCTGTCTCTATATTGCAAATTCCAACTGCATGTGTATAGACATATATGCACACACCAACAAAACATGAATTTTATGGGCATAATTGTGTCATAATCATGCTCTGTTTTTTGCAGGTTTGCAAGCCTGGTTCTGTTAAGGTTGAGAAGCTCATGAACATTGAGCGGTATTCTCATGTGATGCACATCAGCTCTACCGTAAGTATCATTTTGTGCACTTCATGCTGCAGGTTATGTACTCAAGTAGCATATGTATGCATGAGTTCCTTTTTCCCTAACATATGCACACATATAATATTTGTATGGTGTTAAGTGGATGGTTGTGTCTTTTAGCTGAATTGACACAATAGGCTTCATGAACAAGGCTCCCATAAGCAACTTTGTAGTTTATTGTAATTCAGGCAACCATTTCGTTATGTTTTAATGTTTATATTTGCCTTTGCAGGTCAGTGGAGAGTTGCTTGATAATTTTAATGCATGGAACGCCTTGCGTGCTGCCTTGCCTGTTGGGACTGTTAGTGGAGCGCCAAAGGTTGTTTTATTTTTTTTCATCAGTTATTTGCCTTTTTTAATTACTTGATTATGATTCTATTTCCCGATTGATTATAGCTGTACAGTTTTTAATAATTAACTCCCATCAGACCAAACCTCAACCTAGTTGGTTCAAGCTATTGAATCTACCAGTTCCTACCCTACTTTGTCTAAGAGGCTTGACCTATGGTCAAAGGAGTGCTTTTGATATGGCTTTTTGTGTCTTGATGTCTCCGTTTCATCATTTGACATAGATGAACGTCTAATTGGATAAGACCTGACCTTCTCAGGTTACATGTTACGTGCTTAGATGTTCAATATTGGTCCAATTTACAAATGTGAAGAGTCGTTCTGAGTTCAGGTCAGCCAACTGAGATCTTGGTGTTGGGGGTTGCCTCATCCATTCTGAAAAGATCATTCTAGGTTCACATATCACATTATAGGAGATTAGAAGTTATATATTTCATCTTGGGACAATTTCCCATGTCCAGAAGCAATTCAAAGGCTTTACATTGTCTTTGCCTTGTCTATTTCAAGGAAAATCGCCGATTCTGTTCTTCTTACTGTCTATTACACGTCCAATCACTATTTGCTGTTCCAAAAGTGTGAAATAAACCATTAAAAGCAGTTAGACCATGAATCATGTCATTATTTTCTTACATTTCATTTGCTGTGGTCCTCATTGTTGGCTACGCCGCAATGCAGGTAAAAGCCATGGAGTTGATAGATGAGCTTGAAGTCACCAGACGCGGACCATACAGTGGTGGATTCGGAGGCATTTCCTTCACCGGTGACATGGACATCGCCCTTGCTTTGAGAACTATTGTATTCCCAACCGGAACCCGGTATGACACAATGTACTCGTACAAGGATGTGAACAAGCGCCGGGATTGGGTTGCTCACCTTCAAGCTGGGGCTGGTATAGTAGCCGACAGTGTACCTGATGATGAGCAGCAAGAGTGCGAGAACAAGGCAGCTGCTCTTGCTCGCGCCATAGATCTTGCAGAGTCTTCATTCGTTGACTAGTAATTACCTCTGGTTCCTACTTGTTTCATTTGTAATTACAAGTTCTTGGGGTCCCTTCTGTGTATGGAGTTGCAGTTTGTTACTTTTACAAAGCAAATGTAGTTTTCATTCAAAGGAAATTTGAAACCAGCCAACCAAATAAAATTCAAGATTTCAGGACATTTATTTCTCAAAATTGCGTTATTAGAGTAAATTACTTCAACATATCATGTGGGTATCTTTGAATTTGATATTTAAATCGGAAATCGATAGCTGGTATCGGTTCAACATGTTGATGAGATTCGGTCCAGATCGGAAAACGGAGAAGCAATTTATATTGCAAACCCAACCCATGTGTTAGTAACTCATGAAAGAGTGGTAATATTATATATGTTCATCGAAATCTTATTTTAAGCTATCAAAATATAAAATATGTATTTGTGACGTTAACACGTCACTTTGTACAGTACAATTTGTACAAAATATGGTATATTTAACATTTTTTATCGTCTAGTTTCTTGTCTAATTCAAGACTTTTCGTCTCCAAAAATAAACAATGAAGTTTTTTCAGTCGGATTGTTTCAACTCAACGTGAGATTTCAAATGTAAAAATAAACAATAAAATATTTTCAGCGAAGTTGTTTCAACTCGACATAGATCTCGAATGTAAGTGCATTAAAACTTAATAAATATCATTAGAATTGTTCTAGTTTAACATAAAATCTCGAATTCGATAATCTAAATATACAGATAAATTAAAATTTGATAAACGTCAGTAAAATCCTTACAGTTGAACATGAAATATGGAATCTGCCTAAACAACTCGTGGTCAATAAGAAAAGAAGTAGACTCCTTGTCCGATACCACGTGTCCGGAAGCACTCATCTCTACGAGTGCAATAATTTATGCACCAAGTAACTTCTCATTTTTGCATCCTCTCAATATCGGTTTCGTCTTTTCTCTGTCAAAGCAAATTTTCTTTGATCTGGTCCGGGGCTTTCCCATAACTGCTGGTTTCTTCTACTCCTAATTTTGGTAATAAATTATATGGGCTCCTCCGAATTCACAATCTGTTCTTTATTTGCTTCTTCGGTTTCAGATCCCTACTTTTTTTTTTCATTGCCTTCTTTCTGTTTGATGAAATGTCTGTATCATTAAGATTGCGTGTACTGTTTTGTTTTGTTAACTTTAGTTGTTGGGTTCTGCTTCTGCATTTATTTCTGAGCAGTTTGATTTAGTATTAGTACTGATCCTGGATTGTGTTATCAAAGTATTTTGATTTTACTTACAAAAATACTTTAAATTAGTACACTAGTTGATTCGTTTTGTCTGGTCATGAAATTCCAGAACTGTAGCTGCAAATGGGTAAGTTTTTAGATTATTGTATAGGCCATGGAATTGGAACCTCTGTTAGCTCCATTTGTCAATCACAATACCCTTTTCGGCTTCCACTCTAATTCAAATAGATAGGTAGGAAGTTCATGTAAAGGACATTTTCTCCAATTAGGTATAATCCTAGGAAAGCTTGTACTCCTTGTCTCCTTCCTTCGGTTCTACTGATTTGAGCTTTGAGAGAAATTTTACAGTAGATTCTGAAGTCGGGAATTTGAAACAATTTGGTGTTACTGGTGTGTGTGTGTGTGCGCGCGTGTGTGCATATGGTGCTAGTGGTGGGGTAAGGGAGTATGTTTCTTTAGCTAAGAGTAGAACATACTCTAGCATCCTTAGAAAGACGGTATTATAATTTATACCTTTGAAATCTATGTAAAAAGGATTTTGCTGCATACCATACTATGTGTTCCCCTGTTATCGGTTAAAATTTGATATCAACAAGGTATGTTCACAAAATTGCTCATTCAGTATCAGGGGTTTGTAAATGTAGTGTCTCAGAATTTCAGGAATGTTCTTAATGAATTTGAAGTCATTTGTACAGCGTTTTTATTTGGGGGGTCATAATATTTTCTCTGGTGTGCTCTATTTGCAGACGTGAACTCATATCTTGGCTTTTCTGCACCTGTTTTACTTTATGTCATGGAACGTTGTGTGGTTTGGGTGATGAAGTTCTTATTTTTGCATGAAATGTTGTTAATATGTGTATTTATGCTGGTTGTTTTCATACAGGGAAGCATTTGAATTTTAGCAACATATGCAAGCAGAGAAAAAATTGAGCTAAAATTCGAAACCAAGTGAATAGCAATGACTACCACTAATGTCTACATAATGTAAAAACTTCTCTAACACTGTGCTTTAGAATGTTGTTCAACTTCCCTTTAGTTTTTTTTTTCCTTCAAAGAACCAAACTACTGATTTTAGTTTTCAAATATTTACAGTTTTTACTCCTTACACGGTCATGTGGAGATTATGGCACGCGAAATACAGCGCGGGGCTAGTACAGTTGAAGGTGTCAAGGCAACACTCTGGCAGGTAGTTTTCTTATTGGCAAGAATGTGCCAAAGAAAAATATGATGCTTAATTAAGAGGAAAACATATTGTATCATTCTATTTTAAGGTTCTTTTCCTAACCCGATTGAAATGAAAAAGGTGCCTGAGACACTTCCGGATGTGATATTGAAAAAAGTTAAAGCCCTTCCTAAACCAGATGATGTCTCGGAGATCAGGCCTGAACAACTTTTGGAGGCTGATGGTTTTATCTTTGGGTCTCCTTCTCGTTTTGGTGTGATGGCTTCCCAAATGAAAGCTTTCTTCGATTCCACCTATGAGATTTGGGAATCCCAAGCACTTGCAGGCAAACCCGCTGGCATCTTCTGGAGCACTGGATTTCACGGGGGAGGCCAGGAACTAACCGCGTGAGTTTCTTGCTCGCTCTCTTGTTTCTCCTTGAGGAAATCTTTTGTCCATGCTATCTCATTGATAAGATATACCAGTTACTGATATTATGAACCAAAAATCTCACTGTTATTTTGTCCATCTCAGATCATCATCTCATATCTTTCTATATGTTAAAATGCGTAGTAGTTTAGCTCATTCATAAACAACTGACTCCAACTCCGACGCATCACTGCAAAGAAGTAAAATTCACTGAAGTCGTTTTGTTTTATGTTGATCTCTTGTTGGCAGTTTAACCGCTGTTACGCAATTAGCGCATCATGGTATGATATTCGTTCCTCTTGGCTACACATTTGGGAGCGGCATGTTTGAGATGAACGAGGTGAAGGGTGGCTCCTCGTATGGTGCTGGAACTTTCGCTGGAGATGGATCGCGCCAACCCACGGAACTGGAACTTCAACAGGCTTTTTACCAGGGTAAGTATGTTGCTGAAATAACCAAAAAGCTTAAAAAGTGAACCCTTCCAGCATACCACTTTGTTCCTGAACATAATAATGTGAAGAAATAGCTTGTCACCATGTAAATGAATAATGTAAAGATACTTGCCCCATTGATGGCATGTCCTTATTTGTAAACATTATCATCAACCTAATAAAGTATATGCTGATATTTTATGAGTGTTGACCAAACATTTTGCTACTGCCTAATCCCCAAATGCTTGAGATCAAGAGCACTATACGTTTGATGAACTATGCCCACTAAATACAAGTTGAAATGTCAATTAAAAATTCATTTATACAAAAAAAGAGAGATTCTTTTATACTGATAAGAGCCTACCTGTCTCTCCAGACTGTCAAGAAAAGATGCCACTCTTTCCGCTATTCAGTGCCGGGCGGTGGAACTATAATTGTGAGTTAAATGTCGGGTTGATTTTGTGTCAAATGTATGTAAGCGACCTAATCTATTTAATCAAACATATCATAGAGCACGGTGAATTGTGTTTTGTATGTTTCAACACAATCATGGAAGAGGTAAAAACTTTAACGTATAGTCACTATCATCGAATATAAATATTCGTTCTTGATCATGTATAAAGAGAGTAAAACTACAAAAACGGCGTCACCTCGATGCTTTCAAGATTACAAAATATTCAAACAAAAATAAATAAGAAAATCCAAGACCCGTCTAATTGTTTCAGAACCCAATATCACAACAAAACCCACCTCTCTCTTTCTCTCCTCGGTAAAGGACAGCTAATTTTGTCATGGAGAGCCTGTGGCGCGCTGCGACGGGTCAAGACCCGAATCCGGAGGACTACACCGGAATCGACTTCTGGTCGAACCCGGAGCGCGCCGGGTGGCTGACCAAGCAAGGCGACTACATCAAGACCTGGCGTCGCCGGTGGTTCGTCCTCAAACAGGGCAAGCTCTTCTGGTTCAAGGAATCGCTCATCGGCCGATCCTCCACGCCGCGCGGCGTCATTCCGGTCGGTACCTGCCTCACCGTCAAAGGTGCCGAGGACGTCCTCAACAAGCCCTTCGCCTTCGAGGTCTCCACCGGCCAGAGCACCATGTACTTCGTGGCCGACTCCGAGAAGGAGAAAGAAGAGTGGATCAACTCGATCGGCCGCTCCATCGTCCAGCACTCGCGGTCCGTCACCGATTCTGAAGTCGAAGATTATAATAGCAAACGTTGATCTCGATTACCGAATCTTTTTTGCTTCATTTTTCTTCTTCTTGTTATGTTTCAGATCCAAGCTTTGTTTATGTAAAGAATTCTGTCTTTGAATTTTCCAGTACTGGACAACTATGTTACCACTTTTTACTCTGCTTGATCCGACTCTGTTTCTAGGGTTTTGAGGTGTTTTTGTTTGTGAGGATAGTTGTGATTAATACAGGTTTAATTTATGTTTTTTTCCGCAGTAATTGAATAGAGATTTTATGATATCTGATGCCAAAAATTAATTTTTGGAAAAGAGTATTGCTGAATCCTGGATGTAACTGAGTTTTATGATCAAATTTACAGTATTCATGTAGTCTTCTCTCACAAAACAAACCATAACCATGAATGCATTCTGTTTGAATATACAGGACACTATTATGTAATTTACATTATATTCCTCCAGAAATCAATTCATTTCTTGTTACTCTCTGGTCATTAATAATAATAGCTAGGCTTCTTCTACCTTTTCTTTTGTTTAGGCTGGTTTTCATTTTATTGTTTTGAATTTCTGGTTCTGTCAAATGAATCCCAATATCAATTCTTTATGGGAGACCAAATGAAATGTCAGTCTATGACTTCATGTTTCTTACTAGATAAAGAAAATATGCAAGTCACTAGTTTATGCACAACTCACCGAAAAAAGTATGTGGGTTTATGAAGCTTATAGAGATTCAGGATGAAGAAAGAATTGGGTGTTGTAGTTTGACCGGCAATTTGATTTGAATCAGTGCATCTGAAATTCAATCCAATTTAAACTGATACCTACGATCTAAATCAATCAATTTTTGGATTAGATTGGATGTTCCTGGAAAGACATGGTTTGAATTGGACAAATTCTATCATTTTTCATTAAATACTCTATCCGAACCCACATAGAATTGGATTACTATTGCCACCTCTAGTTGTAGCCTTGTAGATCAATCAAGCTTATAATGATCATGAGCTTGTAGTGAGAGATAATTCTCACTCTATGCCAAGCATATTAATTCAGATTTCTGAAAATAAAAATTAGTTGGTTATGTGTTGACTAAGCTACAAGTTCTGCAACTTGTGGAAGAAGACATGAAAGATCAGCCTCTGATCCTTCACAAGCTGAAGAAACAAACTGCCTTAGAATTGTACATGCACATCTCAATTAACTCCAATTCTGAAGAAGCAATTCGGATTCCACTACTCTTGTATAAGATTATCAAGTTTTAGGAATAATATATGTAGCCATGAAAACTATTTAAAGTTGATCACCCTGACAAAAACTGTCAAATTGCTCATGTTATTTCCTGAAGATCTCCCAGATTCTGAAAACCTTGCTAAGCAACCAGGCACAACCACAAGCAAAGTTGGTTGAGATTCTCAAGCTACATTCACATATCTTAAGACCAGACCCATAATTTGTGCAGAATATGATGCTAAACAAAAACACAACACATCAATCCTATGTTGCCACTCGTCACACCTTCCTTATATATCTGGACTCACACTCTCTTTATTCATTATCTCTGATTCCTCTCATCCCTGCCATTTGCTTCTCCTGTGATGGAAGCTCTAGTAAGATCATCGAAGATGATCTTCTCTGGCCAGAGCCTATCACCCCCAACAACTCTTCAAGCTCGATCTGGTTTCAACTTCATATGATCTCCCATATATTCCAACAATAATGCGCGATTTACTCATTCCATTTCGCTTCAAAACAAAGCGACTTCAAATCTGTCGTACCAAACAGAGGTATGGTAGATTTAAGACTTTTCTTGTTCTCGAGTTCTTGATTTTGATTCTTGACTATCTTATACATGCGAGTTGTATATAGGTGTTGACAGGTTTAGAGAGCGGATCAAATGTGATGCAAGGATCTCGTAAGCTATTTTCTTTCTCAATCATATTTTGCAATGCATTCCAATATTGATTTATGGTTTTTTCTTGTTCGGATTATCGGATCAGAGGCGCTGAAGACGGTTCATGTGAGGTTCCAGTTGCAGAAGGAGTGTTCGTATGGTGAAGAATTCATGCTCGTCGGAGATCACCCAATGATTGGCTCTTGGGATCCATCAAGAGCCTTGGCAATGAACTGGTCTAATGAACACATATGGACCGTTGAGCTGGTAAGAAAATTAACAAACTAACTCTTCATAAATTCTGTTCTGACATAGTTTTTTTCATATAAAAACTTGATTAGGACATACCTGTGGATTTGCCAATTCAATTCAAGTTTGTTCTCAAGCAACGCGACTTAGATTTGTTGTGGCAACCTGGAGCTGACAGAATTGTGAGGACCTGGGACACCAGCAACACAATAGTCATAGTAGAAAATTGGGAAAATGCTGAATTTCAGAAGATTTCGGAGGAGAAAACGACGAACCGAAATGCGAATCAAGGACTCAACATTGGCTTGGAGCCAATTGTTGTTCCCATTGTGAACAATGTTTCAATATTTGTTGAACCATCTGGTACTGTAGATGGCATTGGCATGAATAGCATTAATGTATCTGAAACATATGCAAAAGGTGGACCAGTTCTGATACCTGGGTTGAGTCCACTGCAAATGCAATCTGGTTTTGAAGAAACACCTTCCATGATGACTGATGCAGATGATGCCTGAGGAGTTGTGTTTCTGATAATGCTAAATTATGTTTCTTTTTAGCTATTTCTTCTTCTTTACCTATCCTTATTCATTTATGGGACATAATGAACAATCTATTGACTTTCCTGTTTTCAATGGTTAGCATTTCCTATGCAACCTTGATTTGAAGAAACACTTCTCTAGTATGCTTTTGAATTGGCACCATTACAATTTACAAGAGAATTAATCGAGTTTCTTGGCGGCAACTTTTACCGATTCTTATTTTGCAACTCTCGATGACAATATGTTCGTCAATGCCACTTGCAATTTATTTTAATTCTTACTCTAATTTATTTATTTCTACGCTTCTTAAACGTAAACACCTAAAAGTCTCGGCAGAATGAGATGTTATTCTTTAATTAGATCACTAATAAACCTACTATGCAATTAGGCGCTAAACCATATTCTGTAAAATCAATTGAGTCTCTCATTTAACAATGAATCAATATGGTGATCTATAAAATCACACTACAGCCATAATTTGTTTTTTTGGCTTCAAAACTAATGGTTGTTGTCAACTCGAATTAGCCAATTTTCTTATTTGTATATTTTCATGTATAACTATTATCCGATAATACATAGCAAATTTTTTTTTTTTGCCTATAAGAAAATATTTTTCCATTGACGAACAAATAGTTACATTATTGATTGAATAGGTATACAACATCGAAAACAACAACTGCTAGAAAGTAAAAAGGTGTTCAATTCAATCAAATTGAAAATGCATTCCAACTAATGAATTTTGGTTTATCATATTCATATCATATGTTATGTTCGTAAAGAAAATTAACTCTCTTGTCAATAAAATTTAATATTCAATTATTCGCGGAGGCCAATCAGAAAATACCAATTATGCGAGAGACAAGTCCGAATAAGCCCGGCCGCCCCGACACATCAGCAAATAAAAATCTTGTTTTGAGTGATATCCATCCAAAAGTAAAGTCACTCATTAAGCCACGTGTCAGCCCACTTATTTTGAAACTCCCAAAAAAATGAAAATGAAGTCTCAAAACTATATAGTTAGATGCTGTTTGGTTCGCATAGTTTATTGATTTCTTGTCAAATGCAACGTTAGCGTCAAAACTAAAGTGTGTACTCTATTTCTTGAGTGGTCGGTTCTTAACTTTCTCTTTAAGTTCACTCCGTTTGTGTGCTTTTCTTATCAACCGTTTATCAACCGTACCAGACAACTTTTTCCCTTTTCCGGTCACCGGAGATGGCTTCCCGGCGATCGGTACCGTCTCTTTCCTTCTTCGTCTTCCTCTATCTTCTTGTCTCTGCGCAGTCTGTTGAGTTTTCAAAATCCGGAAAAAATCACGAGATCAAAGGACCCATCAAAACCCTAGTCGTTATAGTTATGGAGAATCGGTCCTTTGACCACGTCTTCGGATGGCTGAAGGCCACACGACCCGATATCGACGGGTTGGACGGGAAGGAGTCGAACCGGGTGTCAGTCTCCGATCCTGAATCTTCAGAAGTGTTGGTCTCCGACGATGCTCTGTTTATTGACTCGGACCCGGGTCACTCGTTTCAGGCGATACGGGAGCAGATTTTCGGGTCAAACGACAGCTCCGCGGACCAGGCTCCGATGAACGGATTCGTCCAGCAAGCGGAGGGCATGGGTCCCGGAATGTCGAAGACCGTTATGAGCGGGTTCAAACCGGAGGTTTTGCCGGTCTACACCGAGTTGGCGAACGAGTTCGGCGTTTTCGACCGGTGGTTCGCGTCGGTGCCGGCGTCGACTCAGCCGAACCGGTTCTACGTCCACTCGGCGACCTCGCACGGAGCGATGAGCAACGTGCGCAAGGATCTCATCCACGGCTTTCCGCAGAGAACAATTTTCGATTCCCTGGACGAAAATGGGCTCAGTTTTGGGATTTATTACCAGAATATCCCCGCGACCCTCTTCTTCAAGAGCTTGAGGAAGCTCAAGCACGTGACCAACTTCCATAGCTACAGCTTGAAGTTCGAATCGGACGCGAAAAGGGGAAAATTGCCGAACTATGTGGTGGTGGAGCAGAGGTACTTCGACGTGGAGCTGGCTCCGGCGAACGACGACCACCCGTCGCATGACGTGGCGATCGGACAGAGGTTCGTGAAGGAGGTGTACGAGACGCTGAGGGCAAGCCCGCAGTGGAATGAGATGGCTATATTGATTACGTACGATGAGCACGGTGGGTTCTATGATCATGTCCCTACCCCGGTTAATGGGGTCCCCAACCCGGATGGAATCATCGGACCCGACCCTTATTACTTCCGGTTCAATCGGTTGGGTGTTCGGGTCCCAACTTTACTGATCTCTCCCTGGATTGACAAGGGAACTGGTGAGGTTTCTAAATTTTCATTTTTGTTTGATTCTTGTTTTGTTTTGGCTATGTACACTAGGAGAAACATATATTGGTTTTTAAGGGCTTGTTTGGTAACACTAGTGTCACGTAACCAAAATTTAAAGAGTTGATTCCTACGTAAACTTAATTTATTCTGATATACAAACTTATGAAACAAGCTTGAAGCTAAGACCTCAAGAGATCAAATGTCTTAAACCGTCATCTTATGAGAGTACTTGTAGTGATTGTTATCATATCATTATGTTGCTCACAAACAAGGCATAAATGGTTAGAAATTTAAGCTCATTTGGTGAGTAAATTGTGTTTGGTTTGAGCTTTCTGGTGATATCAATAATTTTGATACTTAAAATGTTTTGCTTAAGTTGAGAAAACAAGTGTTAAAGCTTTTTGGTGAAACATTGGTCCCAGTTGGTAATGACAAGTACTTGTTGTTTTGGACATCAAGTAAGCTGATGATTTGCTTAATTGTTGCAGTGATCCATGAGCCTGTTGGTCCGAAGCCGACTTCACAATTTGAACATTCTTCGATCCCTGCAACTGTGAAGAAGCTTTTCAACCTAAAATCAAACTTCTTGACAAAGAGAGATGCATGGGCTGGCACTTTTGAGAGTTACTTTCACCTCCGGGATTCTCCACGAGAAGATTGCCCAGGTTTGCCCCTATCCCGATCATTACAAATGAAATGCAATATTGTTATCAATTTGTGAATTGAAAGTTATAGCACACTGACATGGATTTCCATATGAATTGAAAACTAGAGTAAGCTGATAACTAAATGAGAATGCATCCAATTTTCTTATATAACTTTTGTTGGGATCTTTATGCGCATCTCCTAGCATTATGACAATTTTGTGTTCACTGTTAAATCGTTATGCAGAGACTCTTCCAGAGGTTAAGCTGTCGCTGAGACCTTGGGGACCGAAAGAAGATGCGAGGCTCTCAGAATTTCAAGTCGAAATGATTCAGCTTGCGTCGCAGCTGAATGGCGATTATGTGTTGAATAGCTATCCACATATTGGCAAAAGCATGACAGTGGGTGAAGCCAACAGGTACGCAGAGGATGCTGTGAAGAGGTTCATTGAAGCTGGTGTGGCTGCGCTAAAAGCCGGAGCTAATGAATCTGCTATTGTTAAAATGAGACCTTCCCTTACCAGCCGAATCCCAGTCGAAGATTCCAGCATCTACATCAAATCCCAGTGATTCTCTCACAACCCCCAGTTGTAAGTACAAATTAAGTCGAATACGCAGTATAGATCTATGTATTATAATTCAAAGACCGTGTCACAATATGATGCAAGTGTTTGGCACGACCCAGTTGAAAGATAAACAATGAAGGTAAGCAATTTATTCGAGTACTAAATGTAGCACGTGATTCAATATATGAATTGGGTTGTTTGTAATTTGGGTGAAGGTGATTATAATAAGCTAAAAACATGGCAATGTTTCACGTGTTGTTGTTGGTGAGTTCACGAAGATCTGGGCATATACAAGATCCATTTAAATGACAGTGAGTCAGGAATCGGGACGAGTCGAAACAGCAAGTTGTTCGAGTCATTAACTCACAATGCAGGTTTTGTCAATGACTTCAACAACTGGTGTGATTCACGTTATCAACTACCTTTCAAACTAAACTGCTACAAACAGCAACTTAATATATATATAATCTTCCCTCTTCGTTGCCACACAAACAATCTCTTTCTTTCTAGCTAGCCATGGAGGTCTCATGGGAACAGAGTGTGGCCAATTCTATCAACACCATCTATCTCCTCTTCTCTGCCTACCTGGTCTTCCTTATGCAGCTCGGGTTTGCCATGCTCTGCGCCGGATCAGTCCGCGCCAAGAACGCCACCAACATAATGCTCTCCAACGTCGTCGATGCTGTTGTTGGAAGCATCTCCTATTTTCTCTTCGGCTTCGCTTTCGCCTTCGGCGGATCGGATTCGAATCCTTTCATTGGCACATACTACTTTGCTCTGCTCGACATCCCCAACACCTCCTATGACTACAGCTTCTTCCTCTACCAATGGGCTTTCGCCATAGCCGTCGCCGGAATAACCAGCGGCTCCATAGCTGAGCGCACCCAGTTCAGCGCCTATCTCGTTTTCTCCTTCTTCCTCACCGGTTTCGTCTACCCAGTTGTGGCTCACTGGGTTTGGTCTTCCGGTGGTTGGCTCCGCCCCAGCTTAACCAGCCCATTGTTGGGTTCGGGTGCGATTGATTTTGCTGGGAGTGGAGTAGTGCATTTGGTGGGTGGGATTGCCGGGTTTTGGGGAGCATTTATTGAAGGCTCGAGGGTGGGCCGGTTTGATGTGTTTGGCAAGCCGGTTCCAATGCGAGGCCATAATGCTGCTCTCGTGGTGCTCGGGACCTTCTTGTTGTGGTTTGGTTGGTACGGGTTCAATCCGGGTTCGTTTGATAAAATCCTGATAGCCTACCCTGACACCACTAACCAAGGCAACTGGACAGCCGTAGGCCGGACGGCGGTGACCACCACTCTAGCCGGATCAACGGCTGGGCTCGTCACTCTGTTCTGCTGGCCGGGCCTATTAGGCCCC
>JAYMTA010001553.1:0-19511 GCA_036897625.1 Pelargonium cotyledonis
CTCTTTACAAACAAACAAAAAATGATGCAACTCATCTTATTGAAAAAATGATGGTAGATAATAGTAAATAAATGTTTCTCAAATTATAAAAGTTTTAAACATAAGCTAAGAAACTTATTCGACAATTATGTTAATGTCAGACGGCTACAAAGTGTGCTTAACTAAACAAGTTTCAATACGTTTGTGTATATCGATATCGTATCTCAAAAACGTTCCATTTTCTACTACTTTTTTATTATAAAAATTACATATATTTTCAATTAACACTAGCTTGATTGATAATCCAAGTTATTATTTTGTACTAAAATAATACAATTGTTATTTTTGGAGCATTCATGCTTGATAAGTGATCACTAAACAACAAACTATACCAAATTTCATTTGGGTAAAAAAAAAAAATTAGAGCCATCAATGCACATGTATGGACAAAGCGATCCACTTGTTTTATTGTAACAAAAATTATATTGTAACATATCAAAAAAATAATAATTATATTTTATACTCTTCACAACAAGAAGTGCAATAAGCAAAAATATAATTATTTATTAATTTTTTTCTAAGTGGGACATCACTTGGGATGTGACATTTAAAATTAAAAAGAATAATTTGCTTTATAGAGCAAAGAGTTAGTGCATGGTCTCACCCATTAAATGAGTGAAAAAATTGGCACTTTTTGTGGGTTTATATGAATTATCAAAGAGATGGTGCTTCCTTGTAAGGTGCCAACCAATAAGCAAACTACAATATTATGGCACAATGTCAAGGTTTAGGTGACAAAAACCTCTTATCAATGTCCATTTTACAGCATATGTGCATATGTGCATGAATCTATACATATTGGTTCTTTTGAGACAACAAATGGTTTTGTCCTCCATAGGGAAGATAGGTGAATATTGGGTTTGGTTGGCTTATTCACCAACCACACCTATAAGTTTGCAAAGTGAGGAATGGGATAATAATTGGCAATCATTTTCGACAACTGCCGTAGGAGATGAAACACTTTTAGACCTAAATGCAGATGTTCGCGCGCTGGGTTGTAACTTGCTCAAGCCAATGGATAAAATCGCTTAGCTTTGTTGGGAGTTTAGGATGTATTTTTCATATTATGAGGTAGTTAGAAGAATGTTTTGGTAATTACATATTAAACTTGACAAAAACATGATCCCAAATATCCCCAACCCCTCTCCCGAGCCTTGCCTCCCATATGGTCGAGGAATATTAATTATTCATATTAACTCGATTTAGTTCGTAGACTAATTATATTTTAGTTCCATCTCGAATACAACTATTTTGTCCTAAACTAAGACGGATATTATAAAAGTGTTATTAAATAGAAATAAAATGATAACTCCAACATTAAAATGGGGATCGACCTCATATTGAAATGGCCATACAAGCTCTTCTCTCACAATACCTAGGTCGAGAGCCTAAACGGGAGAGTCCAAAAAACTAACACGTTCTTATTGAACACCTTTATTGTCGGACCTAGCCTAACCAGCTAAGTGGGAAGACAGGTTAGGGCTGACGATAACTCGAAGAAGAAGAAGAAACGCATGGGTTTTTTGGCAGGCTCGTAAGCCCGTTAGGCCCACGATCCACATTGTCGGGTCGACCAAACATGAAATATAGAATGAGATGTGGAATTGTGATTCCATTTCGACCCTCTATCCTGCAAACTAACCTTTTTGTTTCCACTATTGGAAGAAAATAGATTTGGGTTGAGAACTATATTCATGCTAAATTGGCAATACATAATAAGTACAGTAATGCTAGTGAAATGTTCAAAACATGAAAACAAAATTTTCACTCATTCGACTTTTGCGACTCCAACAACCGAATTGCTGCTTTCTGCAACAGTCTCCATTACAAACCTGGAATACATAACGTGTTGTTAATACTCAATAAGTGTGAGGCAAGGCCAGTAAAAGGACAATGCAATGCTACGTCATAGTTCTTTTAGAGTAACGTTGGATTAGAACTTTCGTTCAGGAATGGGTTCACATTTGGATCAGGACTTTTTGGTCAATGGCTTTGGAATGAGAATCTCATTTTCATTCACAAATCACAATCCAAGATTTTAAAACAAAAAAGCGCCTGTCTTAGAACTTTTAGCAACTTTCACGTTAAGTCATGGTTCCTACTCTAGCCCATGATCAATTGAGACTCCTAAGCATGGGAAAAGAGAAGAGTACCTTGTCAATTTTTCTCGTGACGATTGCAAGATGTAGATTGAGAGAATAAAGGAAAGGATAAGCCCTGTAAGTTTGCACAAGCTCGAGTGTCAAAAGAAGCTTATATATAAACCATGCACAATAAAACAAGTATGTAAGCTCCGTGTTCCAAAATGGTCATCTTGGAATCCATTTTGTGTCAAATTGGTCCCAAATTCGACTTTTGTTACAAATTTAGTCCCCTTCTTATCTATTTTGTGCCATATTGGTCTTCAATTACATGCATGACATGGTGACCGTTCTGGAAAAAAATGGATGCTAAAGGGACTAAACTGGAACAAAATGGATGCTAAAGGGACTAAATTGGAACAAAAATCATATTAGGGTCCTAATTTGAAACATAACCCACTATGTAGTACCACAGCTGCAATTATCACCAATACAGTTGAGGCTTTTATAACAAATGCTGTCCAAATTATCACTAATACTCACTGAAAGTCTACGGTAATGCCGGATTTGGAATAATATTATTTTGGCCATAAAGAAATAAAGGTACATTACAGGTGTTTTCAGATGGACATGTAACCTTGATTTGGACTAATACATAATAAACATTTACCTGATCCAAACAGGACGTAAAATCCAGAAGTCACATCTATCTCAGATTGCTCCTCCCTGAGATATATCAGAACAGCAAGTCAGAAGCATTTTGTTATATGTCGCAGGAATTAGAAACTAAAGATTTTTATGATATTTATAAACAAATCAGGGTATTAGTATAAAGCACGTCAAATTATGCATGCTTTAATACATTCCTATGAAATCTTTAAAGATCCATGTTTCATTCAGTACTGTAAACTGTAAAGCCTTCGGCAACAAAAGTTTAATAGAAGAAAAATTATGCATGCAGCTAATCAAATTGAATAGGCAAGCAGATCCAAAGAAGTTGGGTAACAGTTATGCCTAGAGCTGGCAAATGGGCAAACAGACCGGGGATCGGGCCAAAACAACTCAAGCATCCTTATCGGGCCACTTTTTGCCGGTCCAGGTCTGGTGCAATTGAGGCAGGCCAGTAATAGACCGCAGACCAATCGCAAGCAAAATAGGTTGCATGCAGGAATCGGCCAAGCCTGCTCGCGCTTGGGCCTAAATGGGGCGAGCCAAAACCACAAGCATATTTATCGGGCCGGATCAGTGATGTTCTGTGGGCCGCTGGCCCATTTGCTAGCTGTAGCCTTGCCTACATATCCGCTTAAAATTGAAACCGGAGTAGGGATGAATTGGATCAGTAAACCCCTGGAACAAAAAACAGATTTTATTGCACCTAAAGAAGCCGCTTTAGCGAGGCTTCACAATATTGGTATCCAACTCTTATTCTCTATTCAAAACATGATTGGAAATTTGGAATAAGCATCTATAACATTTTAGAAAGTTGATGCTCTATAGGTATCTCAAGTTTAGTTAACATATAAGAAAGACTTTATCCCTAACAATTGTTACTTTACGATTATGTTTAATAATAGTGAAGATAAACTAGTAAAGAACACTTATTGCACAGCAATTAAACAAGTGTGCAGTTTATATCTAAAATTCTATTTACACACACAGAGAGTAATTGTACTAACCATGTGTATCTGACAAGAACGTGTTTTGGCCAATGTTCAGGATCCCAAAACTGTTTACGAATGTTTGGATGAATTTCAACATCTGTTCAGAAAACAAAAGAGGGAAAAGAAAAACTTAATTCAACTAATCATAACAAAGAAAAGTGAACTCTTACTGTCTTACAGATTGGATTCAAGTTTCTTAGCATTATTTCCACAATCACAGATAATAATTATAATATTTACAATAAATTTATTGTAAAAATATATATTTGGGAGTAATCAGAAGAAAATCTCCAATGCTCCTGAAACGAACATCGTTCCCCTTACAATATAGAAAGTCATTTTGAAGAATGAAGATTGAATAATATGCAGCAAAAACATGGAAATGAGTAGAATTGCAATACGTACAGTGGTGAGGCATGTCCACGACTTTGGCAGTGACGCCATGCAAATCGCTTCCTGAGTACCTCTACATGACATGGAGTTTGACAACCATAAAAAATCAAACTAATTTGACAAAATCAGTAAACATATCTTCCTTCCATTTCGGATCAGTTGAATACTCAAACAATAACATAGTAGTACTGTGGTGTATTTGCATTAAATGAAAAACGTACCAAATGCACATCAATCATCGGAACCTCGGGACTTTTGCGGTTTATCACTAGAAGCCATGGAATCAGAAACTTCTCTTTACCAACTTGAAATGATCTGCACATGAACCAATCTTTTCATGGTTATCATTTCTTGCACATCTTCAAACATAATTATAAAAAATGGTTCCCAAGAAATCCAAACTTGTATTCTCCAAAACAACCAAATCCAAAATCAGATAGTCCAAGTTTGCCTCCACACTTTGCAAGTAAGTAAAATGGAACAAACGTTTGTTAAGAGTTTATAAATAAAATCGTGCCTTCAACGATGAGTTGGTCCTCTATATGGTATCAACACCAGGTCTACCACCAAGAGGTCATAAATTCGAGTCACACCACTGCCCTAGTTAATAAAAATTAGTTGAAATTCCAACACAAGACAAGAAGAGCTGAGCATGGACCACGTGCAAGCAATAATGAGTTTGCACTTGAGGGGGTGCGATATAAGTATAGACTTAAAATTTGGCTTTCAACTGTCATTTTAAACTTTTAGTTGAGTCTATATCGTGTACGGAAACAAACCGGCAAGTAGATCAAATGAATCTTATGTTATGTCATCTCACTCCATAAAACTAGTTTGAATGCAATCCAAAACACTAATTTACGAAGCCACGATAGCTAGGTTCATATAAAAGTTTCCTAAATATTACTAATATAGGAACAATATATCTAAAGACCATGACCACAACTTATCCGAATTGAGACCACATAACAATACTCATCAATCACTACACACTATTCTCACACAAACACAATTGTGGAGAACAATTCACAAAATTGAATCAGTACAAATCCAATTTCAGCAAAAAAAAAAAGTTGCTCACATTTTGTAGGGATCAGCACCCGTGTATCCAGTAGGCTTCGGAATCGGAATCAAAACCTACAACACCACACAAAATCACAAATTGACAAAAATTGAAACCCTAAGCGACGAATTCGAAAAGAGGGTTACCTCACGATTCACGCCGAAGATGGGGCAGTGGCGGCCAATCATGTCAAACCAGAGAGTTCTTGACTGATAAACAAAAAATTATCAACAAATCACAGACACAGATTCATGAATTCTAGCGAATTAAGCGAGAATCGGAGGCGAGATAGAGAGGCGGAGATTAGAGAAACTGACGGAGTGGTATTGGCCCATCTTGCTCATGGGGACGAGATCGCCGGGCCTGTAAGCTACGGAAATGGCGGGAAGAAGCAGTAGCAATGAACAGATCGCTGTGATCGGTCGTCTTCTTCCTCTGGACGCCATTGCTTCTCTGCTTCTGTTCTTCGATTTCACTCGATTTTGTCCAAAACGGTCTCTTATGGGCGGTTCAACGATCAATCGGTCCAGAACTTGACCGGACCGGGTTTGATAAGCCCAGTGGGCTGTGAAGAAACTTGGTTGGGCCACAATCAAACACTGTGATTGGGCCTTTTGTATTGAAGCCCAATCACACCTAATAATGTTTTTAACAGCCCATCTGTTTGTGGGCCATAAGGGCTGAAATTTAGATCCGAACTTGCGAGCACCTAAAATTCAGTTTGAAAGTTTGCCGGGCCAATCACGTAAAATGAATTTCACAAAAAAAGTTGACACAAAATACTAATAATTTATTATGTCAAATCGGGCAATAATATTGAAGATATAAACCGGAGGCTTGGAATCAAAGCACCCAGACAAATCTGACTAACAAACCCAAGACCTCACTAACTCGTAGGTCACTCAGTTTGCAGACCAACCCACAAGCAAATTGAGCTGCAAAACTTCACCAATTTTTCGATCTTGTGTTAAACTTGGAAATACGAGAGTTGGGTCAGACATATCCGCACATTCTACATGTTTAAAAAATAATTTAAAGAGAAAAACACATCATATTGGTCAATGATATTACTTGTTAAATACATTGCATGATTGTCAACCGCATTTATTTGGAAATTAATATGCTTGACTATTAAATTATTATTTTGTTTATTCTTCCTACATTTCCCATCTCATTTCTATAACTGAAAATACATTACATATTTTTTTCTCTTTCTATATTTTGCGTGTAAAATGTGTGAATCTGTCTAGTTGGTATGCAATTGCGTAAGAAACATCTGACCCTTAAAAGGTCGGATTCATTTTGTGTGATCAGACCCGCAACCTTTTGAATCGGTAATGTATATTCGGGTCCAATTTAAACGCTTTAAATCAGTTGAAATAAATCATAATGCAAATGATGTGATTTTATTTATTTTTAAATGATAAAGGAATTGGAATCTAAATATCATAAATAGATAGAGTGAAATAAATTGTGAAGGAACAAAATATATAAATAATATAATAATGAGCATTTGTCTTCAATAAAAATAAAAATAAAAGCTCACATGAGATGTGTTCTACCTTTTTTCTCTTGGACTTTTTTATTGTAACTCCTAAAGTTACATAAGTTTTTTTGTCATTTTCTTTGACGCATTTTTAGTACTTATCTTTTGAAGTGTGTGTGTATATATATAAAAATTTGAATTTGAAAATACAATTAATTTATTTATGACACAAAAAAATGTGATTAAGAATATTCTGAATAATTAGTTGGCTCAAATTGGTGCAGCAAATTTACATATTTTACACATAAAATATAAAAATTGCACAACTTTTACGTCGAGTCTGGCTTAAAAACCTCGTTACTTAAAAAATAATTAATTATACAACTTGTAATGATAAAAACAAAGAACCCATCAATTGATCAAGACATCTCTTATATATCTTGTGTGCTCAATCAAAATTTAAATCCTTGAAAGCTTCAAAATTGTGACCAACCCAAAATGCTAAAAAAAATATATGATTTGATTTGTATATAAAACATAAAATCATATATTAATGGATTCAGTTTATTAACATTTTATTTTTAAACACACTGAATATAAAACATGTCTCTTAAGGCATGATATAAAATATTAAAACCAACAATATCAGTAATGTAAAATATTTATGCACGACTAAAATTTTAGAAACATCTCGTAATTAGTTATGAATAGCAAGAATTTATAGTTTTTATTCCTTAAACGGTTACAAAATAGTGAATGAAATGTACTTTATTTATTTATTGAATGTAACGAAGTAACTATTATTAACTCAAATCAAGTAAGAGCAAATCCGAAAATGTGCATTTTTTTATTTAAATGATTTTCGTAGTTTCTTTTAGTTTTTTATTTAAAAGGTAAAGTAAAATTGAAGTCCAAAATATAATTTTATGGATTTATAACTGATTTCAACAGTTTTCTATGAGTTAAGTCATACAGTACTTTTTTGACAAAAGGCATAAAACTTTAACTTTTATATATTTTTAAATAATTTATAAAATGATTTTGTTACAGGTGAAATAGTAAACAATCAAAATTGTTTGAAAGTAACCAATGTTCAATAATTGACTTGAATAACTAAGTTGATGTAAATTTAGTCGTTCAAATGTCACAATATCGCTAACCCGAATATTTTCAACATTATTGTCGTGACGAACTACGAAAATAAACAAAAAATATTATAACTATAATACCATACCATCCAAATTTACCATATATATAATTTTTTTTTTGAAAGGTGTCCGAATGAATATTTTAAAGTACCTAAAACTGTCGCGAAAAAAAAGGTACATTAATTCTAATATAAACATTCAGATAACCTTTTAGTGAAATTAAATAGTTGTCCAATAAAGCTACAATCGATATCAATGAGACTCGAATTGTAAATGGCCGTTTAAAATCAAATTCAAGGCATGCACATGCACGAAGTTGAACGACAGACAAGAAAGCTACCAACAACGTAATCAAGTTCCATATCGTGAAGAACCGTTCTTGACAGATTGGACACCATTCAAAACGCACAAAGTTGAACGACCGTCAAGAAGCTACCAACAATATAACTAATATTCATACAGTAAAGGAACGTTCAAAGCAGATTGAACTCCGTTCTAAAGAAAGCTGCCAACAATGTAAATGAGATTCAAACCGTGAAAGATCGTTGAAGTCAGGTTTAACTCTCGTTCACCAACTACTCCAAAAAGGTTTGAACAGTACAACTAAGATTTGGACCACAAACAACAACGCAAGTCAGATTGAACGCTGATTTATAAATACATGTAGCATTTCACTAACTTAAATCGACATTTAATTGATATGTGCAACCCTTCAAGATCTCGAACTAATTACTTTAAGCATTTGCACACGTTCACAAAATTCTCCGACTCTTTCCTATGATTCATCACACTCCACAATCTTAAAACGACCAACTCTAACTTAAGAGTCCCTAAGTAGCTTTATATTATTGTGATTTATGAAACATTTTAAGAACAAAACCATAATTTTCCGTAATTTTGCTTCAAAGAATTAACATAAAAATGAAGAGAAAAAAAAAAACATCACAAAATCAACAACAAAAAATCGAAGTCTCAGTCCTAAGCAAGTTCGGATCTTTCCGTTCGTCATCGTCTTCTTCTTCAAGACCCTCTATGGTTTCCTTTTCTCTTCTTCAGTTTCTTTCCTCAAAATTTCAAAAATAAAAATAAAAAACCACAGATTCTCTGCTTTTTCTCGTGTCGTCTTCTCCACAACCTCGATCGCCGAGTCGATACCACACACTCCTTTTTATTGGATCGAACACAACAAACCGTTCCATTACGAGTTTCCGCACAATTTCACCACCGACCCAAATGCTCCTCTCGCCTTCACCACCTTAATTTCCCAATACTGCTTGCTGGGTTCGGTCTCCTTCTCTGCTTTCTCTACTGGGTTTGTGTAAAAATTGGTGCTTTCAATGGGCGATCTTCGAGTTCGCTCGCCGGAGCCAAACGGCGCCGTCTGCAGCTTCAGTTCAATTGAAGCTCACTACTGGGTTGAAGCAGAGGAAGCGACTCAGGACATCATTGCCCAGGTACAGCCCACAACAGTCTCCGAGGAGAGGAGGAGATTGGTTGTTGGCTACGTTCAAGACTTAATTAGAACCTCACTGGGTTGTGAGGTGAGAGTGATGTTGATTTCTATACTCACACCATGCATTTCTGAACCTTTTTTTTAGTCATTTACATTGGATACACTTTTGTTGAATTGTTGAATTTAGTATTTGCTGTGTTGTTGGGTTGTTTCTGATTGTCTTGTGCTCTGGGGTTTAAGTACTTCTGGGTTTGTGTCTGAGCTGTTGTGTCTGTTTTGATGGTTCAGGTTGTGTTTTTTTAATTCTTAGTGAAAAAAATGGATTGAGTGGTTTTTGTGGGTCATTTCGTTGGAATGGTATAAGATATCTACATATACAGCAGTTTTGATCCTGGGTTTGAACTGGCAATTGGGTGCTAGGAATCAATTTCACACCAATCAGCTCAGTTGCAAACCCTAATATCATACAGATTAGGCTCTGATTTTGCAGGGTGAAATTTACTTGTGAGGGTGATGTCAGTGTAGTAGGTTGAGCCAACAACACGAGTGTGAATAAAAGTCTTGGAGATTCTCAGTTCCGTGACTGTTGATTGGCTAGCAAGTATTGGAACTAAGATCGGTGAAGTTCGTGATTGTAATCTTTGCATTGATCGATAGTTTGTCGTTTTAAATTGTTTTCCTTTTTTAACGAATAACGGATCTTGTCGGTTTCTTCTATAAGTAAATGGGGTCAGCAAACGACAAGATTTAACCTTTTGCTAATTCCGGTTACAAATGAATGTTTTTTCTGTCTTGTTTCAGATTCATGCATTTCAGTATTAGGGTTTATGTTTGAGCTGTTGTGTTTGATTTGCTTTTGAATGCTTGGTGTAGAAATGGGTTGAGTGAGTGCTCTGTGTTGAATGGAAGCTATGTGTAGAAGTTTTGTGGGTAAATTCGTTGGTAGAGAGGATGATAAAAGATATCTACCAACGCAGCTGTTTGATCCAGGTGGATTTGGTGGCTAGTTAACAATTCATTCCCATCAGTTCATTTTCTAAATCCTAACTCATTTAAGAGTGAAATTTACTAGTGAGGGAGTTAGTGTGGTAGTTCAAGCCGACAGCATAAATGTAGAGTAATAATCTTGGAGATTTTCGTTTTCATGAGTGTTGATTGGGTAGCAAGTGTTGGATCTAAGATCAGTAAAGTTTGTGGGTCAACATAAATCTTTGCATTTATATACTTATAGTTAATTTGTCGTTTCTGTTTTCCTTTTTAACAGACATGAGACAATGGATCTTGTCGTTTCTTTTAATGAGTAAATGGTGACAGCAAACGACAAGGTTTGCAGTTATGTCGCTTTCTGTATCTGCTCATTCTGGTCACAATTGAAATGTAATTAAGCTTTGACTTTGTAGGGGGGAATTTTCTTATGAGGGTGGTGTCAGAGTAGTAGGTTAAGCCAACAGCATAAATGTAGGGTAAAAGTCCCGGAGATTTTCAGTTTCACAAGTGTTGATTGGCTAGCAAATATTGGATCGACAATCGATAAAGTTCGTGGTTGTAACCTTTGCATTACTCATTAATTTGTTGTTTTAAACTGTTTTTCTTTTTGACAAACAACGAATCTTGTCGCATTCTTTTATAAGTAAATGGCGACAGCAAACGACAGGTTTTGCCGTTATGTCATTCTGTTTTTGCTAATTTCGGTCACAACTGAGGTGTAACTTTCTTTCCCAACATCGATGCTTACTATTTTTTGTCTAGTTTCAGACTCATGTACTCTGAAGTTTAAGTATTTTGGGTTCATGTATGAGAAATTGTGTCTAATTTGCTTGTTAGTGTTCTATTTTTTGAAGTTCAAGTATTTTGGGTTACTAGTTATCATTTTCATACCCATCAGTTCAGTAGTTTCAAATAATGCTGGCAATTTTGGGTTTTGGGATGAAAAGACCTAACTCGAATCCGACTCGCAAGAGGTGTGAGTTATGGGTTGCAGGTTTTGCATAGAGTGTGGGTTGGCCTGACCCGACACACTATTTCTCAACGACAAACCCGATCCAAAAACTATTCGGGCCTATTTTGTGCAACCCAAAGCCCCAAAAATGAGGGTCGGATTTCGGGCGCCTGTGGGTTCAGGTCAGATTTCGGGCGCCCGTGGGTTCAGGTCCAGAGTGCCATTTCTAGTTTCAAACCCTAATCTCAACCAAATTACATGATGACTTGGTAGGAGTGAAATTTGATAATGGGGGTATTTGCTAGCAAGTATTGAATCTAAGATCAGCGAGGGCGTGGTTGTAACCTTTGCATTAATCATTAGGTTTTCTTTATCAAACAGATCAAGTCGCTTTCTTTTATTATTTAAACAGATACAGTAAATGACAAATTTTGCTGTTTTGTAGATATGTATTTGCTAGGTGTTTCAGAAGTTCTGCCGGATAAATGCTCATTTTTTTTTTAAAAGGAAACCTTCATGACACAACTCAAAAGCTACATTTTGTGTATTTTCTAAATTCACCTCCAAGGGGTCTAGAAGTCGGAAATGGGTTTCAGCTTTTGCTAAGATGACGCACTGTGTCACAATTGAGCTAGAGCTGAATTGATACATGTGTCTGAATAGTTTGTTTTTCTTCTTCATTTTCGTGCATTAGAAGTCGTAGATGATGCACCATTCATATCCCTTATTTTAGCTTCGTGCAGTTCTCTTTTACTAATTTTCGTGTGACAATGATGACGAGTGATGAAACCTAGACATTTTACAACTTCTCACACATTATGTGTCATCATCGAGTTCATATTCGTTTCAGGTTTTTCCATTTGGTTCAGTACCGCTGAAGACATATCTTCCCGATGGAGATATTGATCTGACCGCCTTTGGCGGTCTACATGTCGAGGAGGCTTTGGCAAATGATGTGTATTCTATCCTTGAGAGCGAAGATCAAAACAGGGGTGCAGAGTTTGTAGTGAAGGACGTCCAATTAATTCGTGCTGAGGTTTTTACCCTTAATTCCACATGTTTCTTGTAGAGCTTCTTTTGATTCAAATGAACATATGTATTTAATTTATTTTTCTGTTGTCTCTCACTTCATCGGGAACTGAATTTGACTTGCAAAGGTTTATCTCCGAATAATTACTTATATAGAGGATAGAGCCCTTCCACATAGTTCAGTTGTAGGCCTTGTTATAGACAAGATCTCGCATGCTGAGTACAATTTATCACTTTGGGTTTAATTTGTCAATGGCAAACCCAGCCCAAAAATCAACTCGCTCTATTTTATCCAACCCAAACCCGAAAAAATGTCAAGTGCTTGTGGGTTTCAGGTGTTAAAGGAAATTACTTTTTTTTTTGGGAAATTCCTTTATGTGATTGTTAATATTGTTCTTTTTTGGGTGACAGGTTAAGCTTGTAAAATGTCTTGTGCAAAACATAGTAGTAGATATTTCGTTTAATCAGATAGGAGGGCTCTGCACCCTATGCTTTCTTGAGAAGGTAATTTTCTTGTTCATGCAGTCAAATAAAATGTATTAAGACCGATTAATACAAGTTGACTAAATGATTTGCTCATATGTGAAAATATCAACTATATGCATGCATGCTTACGACTGACTTGGTTGAATCGTATGCAACCCTCAAATCATGAATTGTAGAGATATAAAGTGGTTATTTGTTGCTAGTAACAGTTAGATGTTTGGTCACTTTTCAAATTCAATATATCTGGTTTGTAATAAAATATGGCGGCCTAGTGCACGAGGCTACAACTAGAGCTGTCAATTTTGGGTTTCAGATCGGGTTGAAAACACCTAACCCAACCCCAACCCGCAGGACACAAGAGGTGCAGGTTTCGGGTCATGAGTTTTAAATAGAAAATGCGTGGGTTAAGTGCAAGTTGCCCGATCCACACCTCTTTCACAGTCAACTTGTGTGACCCAAACGTGCAAAAATGTGGGTCGAATCCTTATTGCTAGCTCTATCTACATCTATTGTGGAGTTTGGGGAGGGTGGGTAAGTGGTTCATTTTGTAAGCTACCTTGTCCCTACTCTGCGAAAAACCTTTTTCCTGATTCTAACCCACAACCTCAAGGTCACAGGGCAACGACTTTACCTTTACGTCAAGGCTCGCCCTATTTTGGTTTTTAATCTATTTGTTAATTTTACTTACTATGTTTCTAGAGATAATAGTGTTCTACATTTTCATCATTTCCATATTTATGATTTCCTTTTTTGACAAACCATTAGTTAGGCGTTGTCGGTTACGTTTTAATCTCTCTTCAATGATACGTTAAGAAACTCAGCATAAATGGACTGTTGATCACAAAGTACTTTTAGAATTACCATATTCGATGTTTCTTTTTTGTACAGGTCGATCGCCTTATTGCCAAAGATCATCTATTTAAGCGCAGTATTATTCTGATTAAGGCTTGGTGCTACTATGAGAGTCGTATTCTTGGTGCACATCACGGCTTGATTTCTACTTATGCATTGGAAACTTTGGTTTTATATATCTTCCATCTCTTTCATTCGTCGTTAAATGGTCCTTTAGCGGTGAGTGAGCTATAATTACCATTTATCACTAGTTTATATAGAGCTGGCATTTCAGGTTCCAAGTCCCGGATCGAAGAGACTTAACCCAAACCTGCAAGAGGTGCTGGTTGCCTGACCTCACCTATGTTTTACAATGCTAAACCTGACCTGAAAATTAATCGGGGTCTATTTTATACCACTCGAATCCACAGAAATGCGGGTCAGGTTTCAGGTGCCCACAGGTTTGGGTCCAAATTGTCAGCTCTACTTCATAACGAATGAATGACTTTTTAACCCTCCAAATACTATGTCTGTCTTTAGGTTTTGTACAAGTTTCTGGACTATTTCAGCAAGTTTGATTGGGAGAAGTACTGCATCAGTTTGAACGGTCCTGTCCGTTTAACATCCTTGCCGGAAATCGTGGGTAAGAACCTCTGCCACCATAATGGTGTGTGTTTCGTATTAGTGTGATCCTTGTCCATTTCTTGATCATTATCTTTTGCAGCCGAGAGACCCGACAATGGCGGTGGCGATCTTTTGCTTAGTAATGACTTTCTCGAGGACTGTGTGGAAAGGTTCTCATCACTTTCAAGGGGATCCGAGGCAAATTCACGGATATTTCCCTCGAAACATCTCAACATAGTTGATCCACTAAAAGAAAATAACAATCTCGGGCGCAGTGTTAGTAAAGGTAAGCTGTTCCCTTTTGTCCAGTGCGAGGCCTAATGTCTCTTTGTTTTGTCACTGCTAAAAGAAGGATTAGAGGTATTGCATGTCGAGAGTTCGATTTTAATGTTTATAATTGGTCCAAAAACTTAAATTGAGCTTAGGGCACTCCAAGTTGGTGTTATGTTAAATGGGTATGTTTCTACTTTTGTGCAGGAAATTTTTACCGGATAAGAAGTGCTTTCACGTATGGGGCTCGAAAACTTGGTAGCATCCTTAACCATTCCGAAGAAAACTTATCTGATGAAATCCGCAAGTTTTTCTCAAACACACTTGTTAGGCACGGGAGTGGTCAGAGACCCGATGTTCAAGGCCCTGCTCCATTTATTAGACCCAATGGTTTCGGACCAGTGTTATCATTCTCGGGTACAGAATCGTGTCATGAAGATCAGACAATCCATGAACCAGAACCTGAATGTTCAGGGTCGATAGCGACGGGTTGTAAGTTGGAGCATGGGGAATCATTGAGCGGTGACATGAAATTGAGTACTACAGTGAGTGCCCCACAAGATAGCTCTAGAAAAGTTATGCCCTCTCCAAACTTGTTGGAGGCTGATGTGTCTCGAATTGCTATTTCAGAGGACCGCCTTTCTGGGGATGCTCGGGACCTTGCTACCCCTAAAATTAATGATCTCACAATTTCTAAGGTACCTCATGCACCTCATCTCCACTTTTCTTCGTCATTTGCGGGAAATGGAGAAAAGTTGAAGGAGAGTTCGGATCAAAATCGAGCAGCAAGCCCTAACGTCATGAACAAGAAAGTTTCTTCTGGGTCTTTTCAAGCACCCGCTGATGAGATTGGCAATACAGTATTCAGGGATGTGGATGAGGACGGGTCAAAGTACTGTCCTTTAAGTTATGTTCCTTGGTCCTACGAAGATCTTGGCTCAAGAGGCCCTGTTGGGACTCCAGAAGTTTTGAACTCTTTACCGGATCTGAGTGGGGACTTTGAGGGTCACATCGGTAGTTTGAATTATGGCAGATTGTGGTTGGATTGCGCCTTAAGCGCATCAATTCCTCCCATGCTGCCACTGATGCTTTCTCAGTTCCCGAGCCAGAATCCGTGGGGGGATGTCCCGTGGCGTTCAGTGCAGCAGTCGAATTGGAACGGATTTCCTCAGGCAAACGCTAATGGCATTGGTCCAATACCGCCATTCTATCCCATGAACGGCACATTGATGCCTCGTGTGCCGTTTCCTATTGAAGATGTTCCAAAGCCGCGAGGGACGGGAACTTACTTCCCCAACACGGTATATTCATTTTAAACCCTATGGATTTATACTGTAAACTTAAAATTGTTACGTTGGGTAGTAGAGCTGGCAATCTGGACCTGAACATGAAAAAACCTTACTTGAAACCCAAATTGCCAGCTCTAGTGTTGAACACTAAATTGATATTATGTTGCAGTTTCTTTTTTCAGATATTTTCCCTATGAATTTATACTGAAAACTTGAAATTGTATCGTGGGATAGAGTTTGCAATTCAGACCCGAACCCAAGAAAAATTACCTGAAAACCCGAAGTGTCATTTTGATGTTGTGTTGCGGTTTCTTTTTTCGACTCTTAAAGTGCTTTTGTCCTCCATTTTGCAGAACCATTATAGGGACCGACCTTTGGGTGCGAGAGGAAGGAATCCGGGGCTAATGAGGTCTCCTCGCAGTAATGGCCGTCTTGGGACACCTTTCGAGTTAAACTCATCCGAAAGAAGCGGCCGCGAAACTCAAGCTCTACAAGGAGGCGGCAAGTATGGATCTTCAGAAACCCGCGAGTTTCCACAAGGAGGTGGAGAATTTAGGTCTTTAGACACCCGAGAGGCATCTCAAGTGCCATTTCAGGCTCATCAAGGAGGTGGAAAATACGGGTCCTCAGAGCCGCCCTACCAAGGTTTCCCGAGTAAGAAGGTGCATCCCAGCACCATTCCTCCAACCTACCAATCCGAGAAGATGGGTGAGTCGCCCCCATTTGCTGCACATCTACTACCATTAGTGCCGCCCATGCCGGGACCCATCAAGCAACCGAGCTCTTTCAGAGAAGTCATTCAAAACCCGAGCTTAAGCCCTGCGCCAGAGCTACAATCACCAAAACCCGGGTTGGGCGTGGATGAAAAAAGGTACAAAAACAAAACTTTACTCGTAACATCTCTGTCTCACATACCGTATTCCATTTATAAGCATTTTTTTCTATTCCCGACATGTAGAATTGTTGTACAATCATACAAGCTGAAAGATGACGGAGACTTCCCTCCTTTGACTATCTGAAAGTTCCGAGATAAATAGAACAGTCAAATGAGTCCAGTGCTAACAGCCGGCCAAAAGAAGCCCAATACTTCATGTATCCGCCACATCCAGGCTCGTGTTCTTTTCGTGGTTTTAAGGGCATTTTTGTACATTTCACTAATAATCGTTGGTTCGGGTTCCGGTTTTGAATCCTGATAGTTTTTTTTTTTTTTTTTTTTTTTTTTCTGCATACTGTAATGATTATAAACAATTTGAAGTTACCAAACATTTAACTAAAAATATATTATCAATTAACATATTCTAATCTAATTAACCCAAACACTCTACAATATACCAAAATACTCACCACTTTTGAGCTTGACCTTTCCAATTTGTCCCCCATTCACGATTGAGTTTTTCCCTGACATGAGTTGGGAAGTCATATGTCAACCAATGAGGTGCCTGTATGAGAAACAAAATGACAGCCCATATATTAAATGATCTAAACAGTCAACCAATAAGGTGCATGTACGAGACACAAATGACAAGACAAGACCAGTTGTGCTGAATGCATTAGAGGAAAGTTCTGGGAGTAAGAAACCAAATCAGAAAAAATGTGAGCTATAGATACACAGCTATAATCTTCACGTTTATAAATTAAAACAATGGAAAAGAAAAAATATGTTCTCAGAATATAACTCAATTATAAATCCAGGTGAGAATCAAAGGACAAAGAATGGAAATGATCATAGGTGCCATTATTCTGCATACTATTTAACAGAAAAACAATATCTAGATAAAACTCCTAAGGAAACTTCCAAGCGGTTAATTGAACAAAATGCACAACCACCATCCTTTCTTGAAACCCACCACATCAACCAACAATTTCCATGAGCATATAAAAAAACCGTTGATCCTGGCCATCACAAAATTTCATTCTTCGAATTTCAAGTGCATAAAGAAAACATGCTTTCTTTATCTTCTTTTGTGTTGGGGGAAGAGCCGGAGAGGGGAGAGTTTTTAGTAGAAACAAGAGTTTCTATTCCAAGAGGCCTCACAATATCATTCCTTACTCAGTGAACTACCAATGTAAAGCCCCAGCCAAAACTAGCAAGGCCACGAGAAAGCATCCCAATTATATATGCAAAGTGCATTCCAAAATTTGAACATGCACTCAAGATTTAAACAGTAAACGGAAAACTCTGACAAGTTCTTCTTTCTCTTGAGCGCAGCTGAATCGAGGAAACATAAGGTCCCACAATTTAAGAAAAGAGATATGACGAAGCATTTTCATTTCAATGCTTATCCAACATTCAAAATATATTAGTAATACAATAAAGAAAAACAAACCTCAGCAACAATTTCTGCCGATGTAACTCCAGTCTCTTCTCTCAATTCCCTCATGGCTGCAATTCTTGGATCTTCACCCTCATCGATGCCACCCTGTTCAACATAGTGGTATATAACACCATCTGAATTCAACCTCAAGTGTATAAAGTCTCAAACAACTGAAGATTGGTAAGTTGCACTTTCTTTTACCATACGTTCACACTCAAACACAAAAGGCTGGGGTTGCTCATTGCGGGCAACAAAATGAAGGGTACATATCCAAATATTTTCCATTTTTGCAAAAACATAGGGTACCTTAATTAATCTTGTACTCTCTTATATCCTACACGAGTACTATAGGTAATTCATGCATAACTAACGTAACTAACTTCTTAAAGAGGAAAGTGTACACCCATTTTAGGAGAACACTATTTGGGGCATATGGAATCTGATAGGGATTGATCTTCTATATTTTATCCATTCACTGTCCTTTGTGTGCTAAAATCTCCATGCCTTTTTTCTTTAATTTTATAATTTTGTAGAATTTAGAGGTTACCACTTACCATTTGTAGCGCATCACAGTGATTCAACATATTAAAGTCTTGGCTTCAAGCTAGAGGATGCTTAGGAGACCAAATAAATTAATAACAACTTTCAATTATATGCATTTTCTCAGCAACCAAACAAAACGAAAACAACATCATACAGGCAATCAACAGCGAAAAACCTGAGGCATTTGCCAAGCACTCGGAATATCAAGCCTCGACGCAGCAAAAATCTGCAAAGTCCCGATCACAGACGAATCAAAAAGCAAAATCTAAACACATATTCTACCGTCCGTACGCATACACAGAGAAAATTATACACGTAGCTCGAGATCAGATTTACGGACCTTCTTCGAAGAATTGATGAGGCAGATGCCAACATTTCTTCTGTAACCTTCTGGAGGATTTTCCATTGATGACAGTGAAGAAGATAATGAGGAAGCAGACGATTCAGTGATGAGAGGATATGGACGGAGGAGTGGCAGGTTGGTAAATTTGTTGAGCTTTGGAGGGCAAAACGGGAATGAAAAAGTGGGCCTACAAACGAATAGGAATATAGCCATTTACAAGGACTCGTTGCTGATCTCCCGTATTAATGGAGATTATGATATTATAGCAATTTTCAATTTACTAAAATGGACTTTGTTTTCTTCGAAATTACAAGAACTGCCATGTCAGAGGGATTGGGCTTTGGTTTATATTTGGGCTCTAGCTGTTGTGGGCTTTAATTAAAAAAACTATAAACTTTGTTGTTATGGGCCAAAGCCCAATTACTAAGTAGCTCAATTTGGACATAAGCCTAAGTTTGAGAGTTTAAATTTTAATCATAAAATTCATAATCTCATTAAATTTGAATTTGATTGAAATT
>JAYMTA010001554.1:0-19510 GCA_036897625.1 Pelargonium cotyledonis
GGACTGCTGTGGCTTTTTCTTTTGTTAGGGACCTGACTGGTGACTTTTCAATAGGTGAGGGACCTTCAGAGTATTAAACCCAACATTATATATATAGCAAGTAAATAGCATTTCACTGAATTACTTTATAGGTTACCTACATTCCTAGTTGCTCACAGAAATTTTGGTCTAGTTCTGACCTGGTCCAAGCCTACTTCATTAGAACCAACCTTGATTTAGAATTTCTAAACTTTCTTCAATTTACGCCTTGTAAAAGTTTATAGTCTTACTCTTTCAACTGGTATGCTGTTCAACTATCTTAACTTTTGTGCAATGAGCGACAAACTCTGGTGTTTCACTCGACCTTTAATTGTGTCTGACTGTGTGCCTTTCCTTGCAGGTTGTGAACTTGATACCTTTCAACCCAATTGGTACTTTGAGTCAATTTAAAACTAGTAGTGAACATAAAGTATCAACATTCCAGAAAATTCTCAGGGGCACATACAACATCAGGACAACAGTTCGCAAAGAAATGGGTCAGGATATAAGTGGTGCATGCGGTCAGTTGGTGGTAAGCCAAAGCCAGCCCAATAAGACGACTTCTGGAAGTAAAGCCATCATAAGAGACATTGAGGATCTGCATCTTTGATAATACTAAAGTCAAACAAATTTTGGTGGTGTGCCTCTTTTCAAAGTCGGAGATGTGGATGCTGAGCTATGATTACTATTTGAGTGATGTGTTGTCAATCAGTAGAACTAGTTTACTGTCTAAAGTTGTATCCCTTAAATTCTGTCTTAATCTAGTTTTAGCATTCTGCGAGTGCCACACACTGATACACATGATGTGCGTGCTGTCAGTAAAGGGTTGTTCACACTGATATAAGCTTATTGTGTTGATTATCTATGAAAAATAGTTTTATTTTTACATTTTCATGTTGAACAGATATTTCATATTTGAAGGAAGATATTTCATTAACTTGACTTGATATAACTGATATACATATATATAAAGTTCCCTGGAACCTGGTTTCATTTCCACATCTTATGTCATGTCATGTCCCTATAATGCTTACCAGAATTGCTAATATGCATGGTGTGATATATTATATATGTACTCTGTTAAACATTGCAAACCAGAATTGTTGATTGAAAGGGTTTTGTCCTTTTGGGTGATTGTTTGAGCATTTTTTCAATTCCTTTTCTCTAAATGGTAGTGATGTTAGGGTTGTATAAGTAACCGAACATGATGAGTTATTGAAAGTTTCACCAAACTCTTATAGACCCATTGAGCAGTAGTGGTCATGATCAAGATCATTAGATACTCAGTAACTAGTAGTCGCTACAGAGTATACACAAACTTAATCTTAGATTGATGATGAGTACCATTATTGTTTTTGCTCTCATATTCTACCCTAGTAGAAATAGAACTATATACATTCCAATTGGGTTACCAATGGCTTGTGTTTTGCAGGCACGATTCAAAGATTGGAGCTCAAGACAACTATTGATATAATAATGATTTAAGTGCTGCAATCACACACCCCTACATCAAATGTACACGTTGAAGATACGGATCTGTAACAATTTCATCAAAATTTTGTTCCTGCCAGTTAGGTGGTAAACCTCTAGTGGGAATTATGTCCTTACAATACATGGGTGAATTTGCTGTAGGACACTAGAATTCTTTTTTCATGATAATATTGTAAATTGTCTAATTCCAAGTACTTGGTGGACACAAAACATAGCACTATTCTGGAACAAAAATGATTGACTATTAACCTCTGAACTGTCTTGAAAGGAGGGTGTGGAGGTTGCAAATGAGATGGGAAAACAGGCATGAAAAATTTAGATCATAAACAGATAACCATCTTAAAAGCAAACTTTTTAAGAAGCTAGCAGAGCTTCCACTTTTGCAATCTGATCCTCTTCATTCTTTGGGGTTGGGCTCCTATTAGCCTCATCATACATGTCATGTTTCCACTTCTCAGCAAAGGTACTTCCCGAATGATAGCCCCCCTGTCTTCCAAATCTTTCTCTCCCATTGTTGTTGCTGCCGCTGCCACCACCATATCTTTCTCTGGATGAAAAGCCATCCCTTCGTGCTTCTTCCCTGTATGGTCTCCTATCCCCAGCAAATGGATTCTCAGGTCTTCTGAAACTTCGGTAGTCACGGCGTCTTTCTTCCCTTCTTTCACCTTCTATGGCAATGCGGTCAGGAAAGCTTGATTTTGAAGGCTCCTCTGCTGCTTTCTCAGAATTTTCAGATTCCACAGGAATCTTCGTTTCCCTAAATGCAGGTCTTTTTCTGGCTGCCCCTGGTGGTAGTGGTGGAGGTGGGGGTAATGTGGGATCAGATTCCAATTCAAAGAACCCATCATGGCGCCAAACACTATTACCATCTTTCTTAGATTTTGGTTTCTCTTCTTTTTGCAGTGTATCATTGGTTGCCTTCTTAACTGATCTTTCATTATTCTGATCCTTTGAGTCATTCCATGATCGTCGCTCTTGAAAGAAATAACATTAATAGACGACATTAGAAGTGTGTACAAGTCAGCACTGAAAATCATTGTCAAATGCACTTGCACAAACAAATAACTGGCAGCTGAGATAGGGGACAGTGAGATTGGCTTCTAAATTCTGTAATGAAAACAATTGACTGGTAATTTATAAGCTTCTGTTCATTCTGTCCCCTTATATGCAACACTTCAGAGGAGAAAATGACAGCATTTACATGTTCTTAATAAAAAAGTCTTAAGAAGATGAAACAGGCCAACATCCATCACATATACAAGCCTTTATAAGTGATTGCTTTGTCTGAAGACTTCAGTTTAATTAAAGGTTTTATGCCCAGGTGATACATTATTAGGATGAGTTACTAAGACTCTAAGACAGCAGAAACACATATGAATATCCAACTGCAAACACAACAAATCAGCATTGACATAATCACAATAACACGTGTATATCTGACTACAAATGTTTATCCTCCAGCTCATCACTAGAAAAATTACCTCGATATAAGTAGTAATATGGGTATGCAAAATGAAGTTCACACACACAACAAAACACAGGATTACATAAATCACAATAACACCATATATAATTGATTAATTTAGTATGGACATGCAGAAGTAGCAAAAACAGAAAATGGCAAGGAGATAATTAAGAGACCAACCCTTTTACAAGGAATATTGAACTTACCAGTAGTTGCTCGGCGGCCAAAGTTTCGACCAGCTTGCCCAGCATTACCGCGCTCATCATGCTGTTATAAGACATGCACAGGCAAGCCTAAGATTGTTACATACACGGAGGCAGTTGAAAGCATGGGGCCAAACAAGAATCCCGATACATAAGCCCAGAAAAAAGGTTTTGCACATGCTGAATAACAACCAAGTACATAAACTCAAAAGAAATATTGATTGCTTAGTCAAGTAAATGATTAATCATGGTAGTGGAAAGATGACCCTGTGATGAAATGTGAGAACTCAATTAGGAGAAACCAAGCAGGCAGGGGCAGGCTTAAATTAACGAGAAAAGTAGTAAGAAAATATATGATGACACATGACTTAATGGAGAAGATGACATTTAATAAGATGAAGGAGAAGAAAAGAATATGAGAAGATTCTAAGGCGTTTAGCTAAGGATTCATGTAGTCAACCCTAACATTGTTTAAGAAATAACTAGGTTTGTCATACCACATTACAAGGACGCATAAACTGATAAACATTACTCCTATAGACTTCATCCATGATACACTTTGCCTGGGTGCGTAACAAAGATAACATTTAGAACTTAGAAGGCTACAATGATCAAGAAGAATTTAGGTAATAATTAGGTTTCAAACTAACTTAATTCAATAACAGTCGTTATTGCTTAGTTTGATCACCTTAACTTATTTTCCTCACTATGTTTTGAATCTCTCAAGGTAATCATAAAACTTCAAAACAAAATGCCATCACTTTTGTGAAGAAAAAAAATACAACGCAAACTCCAGCCAAAGGTACATCCTAAACCTATCACCTCACACAACCTAATTTCTTCACCATATGAAAATATAAAATACAATCAAAAGCCATATTCACAAAACCTGAAAGTAAGACCGAGATCGAGGAACTTCAGCTGTTGCAGCAGAATGTTTGCTATCAGAATGTCCATTGGATTTGGGTTCCGATTTCTTGTCAGGTTCTTTACTTACATCCACAGTATCTGCCTTAGATTCGGGTGCAGATGGGGCCTCAAGAGGTAAAGCATCTTGAAGGCGCCGGCGGTGCCGATGATCCCTATCCGTATGGCCTCTATCTACATCAGTGTTGCTGGGTGTTCCCTCTGTCACTGGCTTTCCATCCCTCCTAGACCTCTTAGGACTAGAACCAGAAATACAAAACATAAGCCACACAATTTCCAGTATCAACTTTCAGATGAAACCATGAAATCATATTCTGGTTAAAAATTTGAAATACCACCAATGGTAAAGAAAATTCAATGTGTTCTGTAAAATATGTACATTTAAGACACCTCTTACAATTACATTCCTAGAACTTTCAGAAACATCCTTAAAAATTTGGACAACACACAAACACCAACATTTTACTTGCCCAAATATTTTGGGTACACATACATAATTACTCACCATCATTTCGTAGAAACTACTGGGTTTATCCCGAGCATATCATGAGCTAAAAAACAGAGGGAGAATGGTTCCATGTCTCGAAATTTTACAGGAAATTGTTGTCAGGTCGTTCAATTTTAGGAATTTAAAACAGAAGTGACTTTCTGAAGTGGCATCACATTATCGCAACAGCCATCAGAAACTCTCAAACAAAACCCAATTTGGATCTGAGGATTGATTTCACATACATTTCTCCACCAGGCGCGGAAACACATTCACAGAGATAGACAGAGAGCTGTACCTGGGTTCTCTGTCGAACCTGGAACGGTGTCGTCTGGAATCAGAGTTCCTGTAACCGTCGCGTTCGCGGTCACGGTCACGATCGCGGTCGTCACGTCGAGACATTAGGGTTTTGGTGGTTGAAGAAGAAGAGCTAGGGCTCTGTGATGAAAGTCGAAGCCTATCCCCCAGCTTTAGCGACTCTTGACTCTTTAGAGTTACTGTAAATACTCAAGCTCCTTTCTTGAATGTGACGTCAGCATTTATGATCTTTAGATGAGATTCTGGCCATAGGATCAAAATGATCAACTTCTGGTCCCTCATCAGCGGTTCAGGATAAATATTATATGTCTCATGGTTAATTTACGTGACAAACTATTTTTATTTATTTTTTATAAGAATCCGACTTAAACAATAACATCATATTCTCATTAATTATTTATGCAAAATGTTCATTGCATTCATTTATGGCACTATAATAATGTAAATGTAATTGACACCTTATCTTCTACTTCGTCCGTTTCAAAATGAGTTTTTTGTTTTCATTTTTTACAAAAATTAAGAATTATTTGATAATTTAGTGTGTTTTCATTATTACCCTTACTTTTCCACCTATACTCCATGTGCAAATATCCCCGTGTGCATAAGTGATAAGAGTAATATGAGAAAAACAATAATATAATAAACTAAAAATATAAATAAGACACTCATTTTGAACAAAAAATTTAGACAAACATGACACTCATTTTGAGACGGAGGGAGTATTATAATTGAGACATATAACATAACTCTCAAAACTAATTAGTTTGGATATAATTGTCGATAATTTCATTTAATCTTTTAAAAGATATTATTCTTTGTTTGTTTCTAATTAATGATTTTTTTAGAAGTTTACGCTGATCGTATATAAAATCTTAATATTTTGCCCGAACAGTTACCACTCAAACGAGTACCTCAAACCCCCATGTTAGAAAGTAGTATATTGTTAATTTGGTATGTCTGATGGGATATGCAAGTCCTTCATCGCAAATAAATTGAATTGAAACGGTGCTTAAAAGTTCACATCAAGTAATCAAAGCACAAATAGCTAAGTGTCACCAGGCCAAACACTACTATATGTAAGGTAGTAACAAAAGCATCTGTAGCATGCACTTCTAAACTGAGAATACCATAAATCATCGATAAACCTCTACACTATCTCATAGCGTGATGCGCAGAGAGTTCATAATGTAAAATCAGCAAATATATTAAAGACAAATATAATGTAGCGTTTATAAAACAAAAGAAAAAAAGTTGTACAACAATTCATCTATAGAGTACTTTTCACATCACATAGTTCTCCGTAAATTTTCAATTCTTTTATGCTCGTCTTAGTAATTGAATTTATGAATTGCCAAGAACAAATAGATTGGTTATTTGATTTTTTTTTTAAGCGGAATTGATTATTTGATTTTCTAAATGGTAAAAACAATATTATAATGCATTTAATGAAAAAATAAAAATTAATGAGCAAAACTTGAACCTTGTATGCACAATTGCACATTAGAGGAGTAAGAAATTTCCTTTCACCCACCAGATTTACTACTCCTTCCTAACTTTATTTGTTATTTACAACTTGCAAGTACACAACAACTCACAGCCAATGAGTGAATATCTATAATTTTCTATATATATAATAAGTTTTGTTCAGTGTCTTGAATCATAAAACTCCAAAACAGTCTCAATCCGAAAAACAATTGCCTCTAAATTTCCATCTCCTCCTCTCCTCGTCTCTGTCACCAACCAACCATAAAAAACTTGTGAGTCTTCTTTTGGTGCCTTAAAGCCTTAAAGTTGAGAGGTAGCTAATAGTAACAGTGCCCTTTTTCCTGTGTTTCTTGGTCTTATATTTCATTTTTGCTGTTTCGGTCTCCATAGTTTTCCAAGGATTCTCCACAACCATGAGCAACTCATCATCAAGTCAGAAGAAAAAGAGAAGAAGCAATCCCAAGGGACCGGAATTGTTTTCTGGTTTTGGCCGGATTGCCACAGGTACATCTTTCTTGCAAATCTTTTGTTCTTCTTGTTCTGTTCTTTGTTTCAAAATGTCTTTCTTGGTTTTCAAGAAACTGAAAGTACTTTATTTTGATGCTTTTTTCCAAGAAAATGGAAACAAAATTTGGCTTTACTACCAACTCTTGTCATTCTCTGTTTGCTCTCTTCTGAGTTCTGATATACCAATGTAGATATTATCGTTTCAGCAGCAAAAAGGCTCAACTCTAGCTCTTCTTTCTTTTCTTTTTTTTCATTTTGAAAGCAAGATAGGTGTTCAAGAATATGGTAATGTATCTGATGTTTTTTCTTATCCTGAAACAATTTCTTTTTGGTTTGTTTGTAGATTTGCTTACAAAAGGCTACAACAAGGACAAGAAATTCACTGTCTCCACTTACAGTACTGAAACTGGTGTGGTATGTTAGAATTATATGCACAGCTCAACTACCCAATATTTCAGTAGTTTTTTTGTTTCTCATGGTTTTAGGAGAATTGAAAATCTTGTGCACTTGACTTTAGATTCTCACTTCAACTACTGAGAGAAAAGGGAAAATCCGAGCTGGGAATGTGGCAGCACAGTACATCAACAAAGATACTATCATTGATGCAAGGATTGATGTTGAATCAAAAGTGAGTTTTGATGATCTTCACATACCTAAGCATTGTTTTCTTGTAACTCAACCATCTACTTAATTATTCTTTCTTGTTATGGAAGGTTTCGACACTTCTCACCATCAGCAAACCTTTTTGGCCATCGACGAAGGCTACAGTTTCATTTACATTGCCAGAATATAACTCAAGCAAGGTATCAGTTCTGTTGTACTATTGTAACTTGAATAAGTTCACCAGAATATTCATTATATGCCAGTTTTGAGCTTTAAACCTCTAATTTTGTCTGTTTCAGTTCAAAATTCAGTACTACAATGAAATTGCAGCTCTTGCTTTGTCTGCACCTATGAATAGGTCTCCTGCAGTTAAGCTTTCAGCAACTATCTGCACTTCACCAGACATTGCATTCGGTATAGAGGCCGTTTACAAGACTAGTGCTCGTCACATTACTCAATGCAATGCAGGCATTAGTGTCACTCAGCCGAACTGCAATCTTACAATGGTTTTGTACGTCCCTTTCACTTACAACCAGAACAATTTGAGCAAATACTCGTAGCTCAACACACAAGCATCACGTAGATGAAATATAGGATCGACAGTCACCTTTTACTTATGAAATATCATATCATTATCATATTTCAGGAAATCATGTTACACAAATAAGTTTCAGATTTTCTTTGTACTTACTTTCTGTTATAGTCCTGATTCCAATTCCAGTACTTAAAATGGCTCTATGTTACATTTTCAGGGTGAACAATGGCGACCTGGTTAGATTATCCTATCTGCATTATCTGAATCGATCAAAGAAGATTGCTGCAGCGGCTGAGATCTCAAGAAGCTTCTCGAAAGAAAAAAGCTCTTTCTTGCTTGGAGGAACATGGACAGTCAATCATCAAACAATGGTGAAGGCAAGACTCAGTCATCATGGAAAGCTCAACGCCCTCCTACAATATGAAATCATACCCAAGTCACATTTAACAATCTCTGGTGAATTCAACACCAAAGCTCTTGACAAGACTCCTAAAATTGGATTGGCCCTTGCTCTCAGGCTTTGAATGGTCTGCCAATGAGTATATAGTGATGATGAAGGAACAGATAGAATTGTTACACCTTCACTGATTTTGTACATTCTATGCAACAGGAGATTGGAGATACTTCCACTGACATTATTCTTTTTGAGCTGTAACTTTAGTTCCCATGATGCGGGCACCACAGTATATACCAAACTTGCTTAAACAATGTATACCATGGTGAAGCTAATCCCTTGCTTTGAATCTAGTACACCATTTTATTAGAAGATCTTCAACGTTAGCATCCATTCTGGTTCCAATTCCTCCCCAGACCAACATGTGGGCAAAGTCTCCCATGGTTGACCCTGTGACTTCATGAACAGCCTTGAATCCAATTCTTGTGTAAAACCTAACAAGCTGCATGATATGACCAACAAAAGTTTCTAATCAATATACACAATCTAGCCTTTCATCCATGAAAAAATTCCTTTGCCCAACAATTTAGTCAACATCAAATTCCAAGGATACATGGTCAAGTTTATAGCTATTGTAATAATTGAAAGCAGCAATGTAGCATCTTTACTATTATGGAATATTCAAATTCACTTTGAAATGAAATGCTGAGAACAAAAACATGTGCAATGAGTATATGATATACTTTTGAAAGCACAATTGAAAAGAAACAAGTGACTAATAGTAATAAAACAGCATAAAAATGAACCAAAGAGCAATACAAGATAAAAAGCAAGAACCTTGGAATGGTAAAGGTCTGAGTCATTGATGGCAAGCAACTGAGCAGTACTGCAACCACAGTCATAGCCATATCGAATAGCAACAGCTCCAAGAAACAAACCAATGCCAAAGATTGACTTCTCCATACCCAGAGTCTCTCTTCTCAATCTGATGGAATCCAGGTGGAGGATTTTGCCTCCTAACCAGACCCTAATCAGGCCCTCTGCCCTCCCAAGCTCTTTCTGGGTTTCCAGGCTCCTGGCTGTGATTCTGAAAAAGGGTCCTAGAGTTTGGAGCTGAAGGTCAAGCTTCTGAGCTTTTGAAGCATGCAGCACATCAGACATGGTTGGGAGGGCTGAGGCTTCTCTAGCAATGCCAGAAAAGTTAGTGACTTTGTGAAGAGAGGACCTCAAATGGGTAATTGATGTAATTGTACTGTTGCATATTCGGATGATTGAAGATTTTTTTGGGGTTTTGCTGGTTTGGAATTGTGGATTTGGATAAGGGATTCTTGAAATTTGAAATTTGCACTGTGTTTCCATTATCATGGATATGTGAATCTCACAGAACAGAACTCAAGAAAAAGATTCAAAACTGGAAAAATTTGTTAGCTGTTCTAATTTTCATGAAAATTATCCACCGAGGCGTGGTCTACTACTGCAAGCAGAGCCATACAGAGCAGATATGTGGAAGTTACATTACCATTATGATTATGATTAAAAATATTGTATTTATATGGACTTAAGGAACCTATAACACAAAAGAGCATCTGGTGTAGTGGTATCATAGTACCCTCCCACGGTACCGACCAGGGTTCGGTTGCCTGGATGCGCAAATTTTTTTTCCCAAATTTGGTACCAAAATTTATTAGTTCAACAAATTTCTCAAAAGCTGTAACAATGAAAGCTGGAATTTTATTGCATGATTCGAATTAGAATTGGAATTACATTTATATATTATGAGCAAGCTGAACAATGATAGCAGGCTCATTATTATATACCGATACAGAAACCAATGATAATAATAATATTACGGATTTAATATGTACACAGGATTAGAATAAGTAAAATACAAAGCTACAAGTTCTGGTTGCTCCTAGCAAAGAAAAGGTCTATTGGTAGATGTCCATCTTCCTTCTGAGCAGACTTCTGCTTCTTCCTTTTGCTTTTGGTCACAGTGGGGCTCTGCTGGGAGATCCTGAGATGAGAAGGGTGGGACTAAGAATTCATGGCATGGTAACATAGTAACCAACAAAAGACATCAAACATGATCCGCAACCTATGAAAACTGACTGATACAATTATTCATGTGTGCTGGGTAGAGACACTGATTCTAAGACAACACAGGTTATAATTAGCTACTCACTATGACACTTCTTTACTGAAGCAGGTCTATGTAAGCTGACTAGATAAAGCCAAGATTACTACAGAGAGTAATACAATACCTTATTCTTGGAATAAAGCTTCTTGAGTCAGAGCCAGATTCCTCCCTCTGAAGTCTTTCAGCAAAATGAAAATCGGAATGTTCTTGCCTTTCTTCAATAAAACAAGGTGGCAGTTCAATCCCACATAATGAACACTTGTAGTCATTCACCCAGAAAAATTGATCTTTCTGGCTCGAATAAGGAATTGTATTTTCTGGGTCCTTCCGAAGAAGCTTGGGATTATCACATCCCGGATCAGTGATATTTACCTACAACAATTGCAACAAAAGTACAAAATACTAAAGCCAGTGAGTGAAGCACAGATCAATAAACTGGAGTAACTCTTGACCATCAAAACATGTAAGAAAATACAGCATCTCTGTTTAAGGAACTCGATTAGGATAAAAGTTTTTGAGCTTGCCATGTACCTTCTTCTCATCTTCTTTCCCCAAAGATTCACAAGGTTTCTCCATTTCATCAGAATTGTTGCTCAAAGTACGATTCCCATTGCTCGGTTTGTCAGATGGATCTCTAACAGGTTGCTCATTATGCCAATTCTCATTGTTATAAATGGGAAAATCAGTTTCTATGTCATTCATGAAGCAGTGATCACTAATATTTGAACTCAAGGTACTTTCATCATCAGCATCATTTTTACAGGCCTTTCCTAATCTAATGAAGTTGGTGAGTGTTTTTTGTGTGGGATCATGTGGAACACCAACCTTTTCTTCATTGAACTGAGATATTCGCAAGCCTGATGGGATACAATACATAGGCTTTGTCACAGGGGCCAACCTTGGTACCGTATGCTAATAAAATATTAAGAAATAACAACAACAGCGATAACTGAAAACCTACCAATCAGTCTCAAGGAAATCGGAAGCTCGGCCTTTAGAAGCTTCGAAGCATATTTCAAGATATCATCACTAGAGGAAATATGCTTCTGCAAAGTCGTAGCTCTTGTCCGAACCTGGGAATTGCAGATTATCATTTAACATTATACTCCAGAGCAAGAAGATATTGTAAAGTGTAAATTTCAAAGACAGGGCAGAAAGAATTTTACCAAACAGCCTATGGGCAAGGAAATTTGCCACAATTTACTGTTTAGCATCTTGCAATTTAAATAAATTCAGAGAGATGAATTGCTAATGGAACATTAAAAAATACCTCAAAAGATGCGGTTTTAAGTTTTAGTGTCAATGTTTTACCAGTAAGACCCTCCCTTTGCATATCGGCAGATAACATCTCAGAAAGTTCCACTGCAAACATAAAGTTACAAGCTTACAACTTCCAGAGAGTATTTAAATTTGATCTTCCATATTAACTTTGAATTTCATCTGATCATCATTTATCAATAATCATAATCAATATAATTTCCAGATCCCACACTTAAAGAAAAACAACACATCCTCCATGCCATCACTTACACACAAGATCATTTGTACCACATATATATAGCATTATCAAGCAAAATGATCACTGGTAAGAAATATAAAGCATCATTAAGCTTCATGTTCCTTCGTAACATATATACTGTTACAAAATAAAATCCTGAGATTAATTACCTAATTTCTGATGAAGTACTGACTCATTCCCCGTAGCTGAGAATGTTCTCTCATTACTAATACTTTTTCGCATCCTCAATTGAGGTGTATCTGTCCCCCCTAGACCCAGTCCCACAGAGAGGAAAAAGTCTGCAAGATGTTGGCCGTACAACCATATGATAATTCTTTAACAAGATATAAAATCTTGCAAACTACAAAAATAAGGCAACTCAAGACTGGTAGACCAGCCAACAAAACAGTAAGAGAAACAGATCAGTATGCAAACCTGATAAGGAACGAGAAAACAATGCACATAGGTAATTGCCCTTTTGCAGCATCTCCTCACATGTATTAACTCCAAAAACATCCCTTAAGATATGTTCAGTGACTTTACCAATCCCACCAATCTGTAAAATAAATTCCACTCACGTGCCTTTCATCTCTGAATGTAAGTTATGTAAAGGTCCAATAGCAGTTAACATTTTAAGTACTGTACTTATTTCATAAATGAACATAAATTCTGGTGAATTTATGCTAAGATGTTGGTGAAAATTAAAATACCTTGCGTATTGGAAGTGAAGATATAAAGGTCATGACAGTCATCCTTTCATTTGGTAAAACAAACTGCCCATTTGGTTTGTTTATATCTGAGCAAACCTGAGAAACATCACATACATTTAAATGACATGTTTATCAACAATATCTATAACACATTTGCAAGAGATTCATATCTGCGTTAATCTTCTCTATATGTAAGATGGATACTATAGCCAAACGATTTGATAGTTATTCTACATTTCTACAAACTGCCATTTCTCCCACACCACGATTCTTAATACTTTTAATTGCCATTAATTGCATAGTCCAAGAACCTTCCAACAGTTCACAGAACATGATCAAACTATTATATCACTGCCATCTTATCTAGGTACAGCACTCACACAGCCACAACATTATTAGAAACGAGATTGCAACTTTTGAAGCTCCAAACTAAACATTCTCATCTAAGCTCGGCTTACTCAAGAAAAAGCTTATTTCTTGATTGTTTAATACTTGCTTCCTAACTCATCAACATACTTAACTGTCTTGCAGGAATTTACTATATACTTTGACTGTTATCTACTGAACAACAAGTTATTCAAACCAAAATACGGAATTCGTATTCCATTCTTTAAAATGGAACATATATATTTAGGGGTGGTACAAACTACAAAGAACCTTTATCCCTCGTATTACTTGTCCTCTAAACTGTGCTTAAACTGGCCTATATTAAGATTATCTAGATAGCTTAAACTGGATTCCCTTAGTTTAGTAGTCACATCAATAAAACATATTATTAGGTATTGCTATAGAATGCCTGTACCCATGGAGGACATGCATTAACAATTCTAATCTGATAATAGTTTGGACAACCTTAGCAAGTAAGCGATTTGGTCCAACTCCAGCACTACATGTAAGACCTGTCTCTTCACAAACCCGGGTTCGTAGTTCTTCAGCAACCTCACAAAAAACAAAACAAAGAGACAAAAGAGTTAGTCATCCTAATCAGAGAGAGCACAAGGAAACTGTTCAATATGCCCCACAGGAGTCTCGACAATAAAAAGATCCATTCATTATCTGAATAAGAAATTGATTTGTTTTATGGAGAACTTACCTCTGCACTAGTCAGATGTCTCTCTTTGCAGACATCAGTTATATCCAGGTAAGCCTCATCCAAACTAGTAACAATGAAGTTGGGATCATATGTTTGGAAAACTACCACCAACAAATATTGCAGAGAAATTAGTGGTAAAATTGTTAGAACAGATGCATCCAAGAGTCAACATTACAAGCAGAACTCACCTTTTCTTGTCAAATCACTATAATAATTGTACTTCTTGAAATCAACAGGTACAAAGATTAGTTCTGGACATAATTTACACGCAATGAAACCAGGCATTGCAGCACGAACCCCAAACTTCCGTGCCTACAGAGCATCCAAATTTATTTTCAATTAACATTAAAGAATCAAAAGGAGATATGGCGTAAAAGGACCAACAGAAATGAATTGTGATTCCACTTCAGAACATAGAGTAAACAACTCAGACCTCATAATTAGCAGTGGAGATCATAGACATGCCACCAACAGCCATAGGCTTTCCCTTTAATGAAGGATCGCTTAATGTTTCGACAGCTGCATAGAAAGCATCCATATCTACGTGTAGCCAAATCCTTGACAGGTCACGAGTAGCTTCCAGCTCTAATATTCTTTTATCTGCAACCTATAAATAGGATATATCACAAAGCAATAAGATGGAGGTCTCATCTAAAACTCAAAAGTAGTCCCACTGCCCTGTTCAAGCAAACATAACTATATAGTTCCAAAAGGATGACCTGACAAATAAAACAAATAAAACAAATAATCTCCACCAATACCCGCAATCCCTGGTAAGGTCTACATGTATTATCAAATTGCTCCATCTTTCCTATTTCCAACATACATACGGGTATAACTACTATCAGCAATAATCACAAGTCTAAACATAAACTTTGCCTTCTTGCATTTACTGAGATACTTTCATATATGTAAGCTAATATCCTGAAAGCTCCAGAACTCAATTTCACACACTTCTGATTTTCAACAAGACAAAGGCAATTTGTTCAATGTATTAAATTAGAAAGCATATACCTTTTGAAAATGAGATAAATCTGCAGAAGTGAGCTTAGCACACTGAGCACGCATGTTCTCAATTTTCTGCTTCATGAAAGCCTCCTTCCGCTCCTCATTCTCGAAATATTTTGATCCCTTGCTCATCTCGTACACTACTCTCCGCACTTTCTCCTTGTCCACACCTTCCATACCTAAAATGACATTAACACAATCCACAAAAAACAAATTTCCACAATTTCTGAAACACACAGTACTCAATCACCTCCATTTCAAGCATTATAAAGTCCAATCAGTAATCGTTAACATAAACACAAAAAACTATCACGTTGGTTAGGGCAAGTTGAAGGATAGAATCGAATCTATGAGAACATGTACCTGCTTTGGCATTGGTGTAAACGGTGTCGTACGAATGCCAAGGCCGAGCAGATTCGCCGGAGGTGGAGGAGCAGCTCTCTTCCTTCGCCGCCATTTCCTTGCAGAACTTGCGCCAGAAGATTGATAGTGGGAAAAATGAAAATTTGTGGAGATTTTGCATATATATATGTCCATATAAAGATACAGAGAAGCGGCGTCGTTTTCCTACTGCCACGTGGCAAACAAGTTCATCATGATTCCGCGTGGCGCACCGGCGAAAAGCAGTACCCAACCAGGAAAGGTGTCGTTTACGTGATTGCCGGGACCTGTAACAACCACCTTGTCTCTCCGGACCACCCTGTGCTCAGTTCGGAGCTCAGATACAATTTTTCCAAAAGAAACAGGAATGGTCGCTTCAGCAACCGGCGCTCTCGACGGCGTAATTCTGCTCGATTGTTTGATCGAATTTACTATAATTTCGATTCTTTTTCATGTGGGTTCTCGTCAATTGCTTTGATGGATCAGAGAATGGTCTCGTGCAGCCGAAGCCTGGGTCTGTGAGCGTTCATGACGGCAGTGCAGCAGTGAGTGCGAAAACGAGGGGCGCTTTGCTGATTACAGCTATGGAGGTGGGCATGAGCGGGAATGGTAACGCAGTGAGCACTGGATCGAGTATGATTAACAAGTTTAGCAACCACGGCCAAGCCGGAGATTCGGGTAAAAATGTCAACTTTGATAGTTGGTTTTGTTTTGGTTGAGAATAGGGCTTGGTGGACTGTTCGGTTGCTGGGAAAATGAAAAGAAACTTGGTGTTTTTTGTACTTGTGGTGCATTGGAATATAAGGCTTGAAATGATTATCTGGACAATTATATATCTTTGGTGCACGTTCTGTGATGCTAAAAATGATCTATCAAATGGGTCGATTTTTTTTTTTTTTTGAATCTGTTCACTATAAACTGAACTGTGGACACTTGTGGTTTTGCTAATTACTCGTGTACTTTCTGATCACGGAAGGATCTTGGTTCATTGTCTACCATTGGGAATTCAACTAATATTAGGTGGCAGAAATGCTCAGTTGAGAAGGCCGATAGACAAAAGTTACTCAAACAGAAAGGGTGTGTGGTTTGGATCACAGGTCTCAGCAGTTCAGGTTTGTTGTCAACTACATTGCCACTTGTAATTTGGACTGGTGATTAATTATCAAAAGATGTAATGCACTTTAGTTTTCACCTAACGACTCACTTTCTCTTTGTTGTTTCTACTTGGGGGTCAGCTTTCAGAGACTTCATTTCCAAATTTCATGTCTACAGTTGTATATTTTAATTGTATTTTTTAAAGTTTTGATGTTGTTTAATAAGTATCCATGGTTTTTATGCTTAAGATTGATTCTGTGCCCAAATTTTCCATTTATGATTTCGCTATTAGATATAAATGTTGGTGAGCTTGATTCTAAGCCCAAAGGATAAATCTTCAGTCCCATATCTCAGTTGTCAAATCCAGTTCAGTTTAGTTTTTGGGTATTGCAGATCAATTACTATGATTAAGTGCTTCAAAACAAAGAAAATAAATTTTTATTCTGTTACTTCCAGAGAGGTGGATTGGGGTGCTTCTACTGAGTTTCTAGTAAATTTCTATTAGAACTTAATGAATTGTTTGAATTTAAGTTATGTGTTTCACTGTTTTAGTTGATTTATCTATTAATATGTTTACTGATATTACCTTTCTACTTGTTGAACTTCAAACAAACTATAGGGAAGAGCTCTGTGGCATGTGCCTTAAGTCAAACCTTATATCAGAGGGAAAAGTTGTCTTATATTCTTGATGGGGACAATGTCAGGCATGGCCTGAATAGTGACCTTAGTTTCAAAGCCGCAGAGAACATCCGGAGAGTTGGTGAGTCCTGCTCAAGTAGCCCATACCTCTTATTTCATGTATTAGTGGCTATGATAAGATCATTATGTTGTAGCCTTGTAGGCTGTAGCATTTCAAATGCCCTCTCTGAATTTGATATTTCTTGTTGCCGATTCTCTGTATGACGGAGATTGGAGTTTAAATTTTCTTCATTTCATATAATTACTTGTTTCAGGGGAAGTAGCAAAGCTGTTTGCAGATGTGGGAGTTATTTGCATTGCTAGCTTGATTTCTCCCTACATAAGGGATAGGGATGCCTGCCGTGCACTATTACCAGATGGAGATTTTATTGAAGTTGGTGCTTCTTTAGCATAAAACTGTTTTTAACGATATAAGTTTCTTGCTACTATGATCTATGTTGAGGATCAACAATCATAATGATTTCCTTGTTAGCTATCAAGATACTTAATAAGTGTAAATACAACAGGTGTTCATGGATGTCCCACTTGAAGTTTGTGAGGCAAGAGACCCGAAGGGCCTTTATAAGCTAGCTCGAGCAGGAAAGATCAAAGGTAACCTCCAGCAACTACTTCATTTCTTACATAAATCTTTGTCACTGTGTGTTGAATGTTCAAGTTCTGATCAGAAACATTCCCAAGCAGGAAAAGAGTACTACTAAGGCTATATCGGGTCAGATACATGTATATTTAAACGTTAGTTACCTAGCTCAGGAGAATTCTAATATGTTCTCAAATTTCTCTTCATTGTTCTGTTGTGCAAATTATGTACTTGAGCATGTACCCGTTGCTCAATAATTCATAACCCCTTCAGAAAGTTTCCTGTAATTTGATCAAATCAATATCATTTCTTGTTTGTTTTTCTGCCCTTTTGTTAAATAGTTTGGAGTCTAATATTATCAATAAACTTGCAGGGTTTACTGGTATAGATGATCCATATGAACCACCGTTAAATTGTGAGGTTTGTATTATTTATTAAGATAATCAGTGTATTATTTGTTAAGATAATCAGGAATATTGTATCAAATACTTTCTTTTACACGAGGATCATGAACTTCACCCTGACTTTGGATGCCTTTTGTTGTCAAGAGTAGTTAACACATGCCCGTGGGCATACCAGAGGAAATGTATTACACTATCATCCCCTTTCATTTTTCTCAAAAAGGAAACCAAGACACTCATTTTGAGACGGAGAGAGTATATGTTAGTCTGTGTCGGGATGTTCTTGATTATGGTACATGTTTCGCTATGGACCATAAACTATGAAATTATGGGTACTTCTGAAAGAACTACATCTAATTAATTGCTAAAGACACATTCTCAGTTTTCATCCATTATTGATTATGGTGCATGTTCAGCTCTGGACCTTCTTTGTAATACAATGATAGTAATAGATAAGTTGTCCTGTGAATCTATGGTTACTTCTAAAAGAACTACGGCTATATTGATTGCTAACCGCATCTTGTCAGCTTCTTATCCATATATAAGTGTAAATTTTTTGGAAGTTTGATTGAAAATTTGATTTTCTCGTTTCCAGATAGTACTGAAACATACAGGAGGTGAAGCATGTGCATCCCCAGATGAAATGGCCGAAGAAGTGGCTTCGTACTTGGAGGAAAAAGGTCATCTTTGGGCTTAAGAAAATGTGCTCATCACCAGATGAAAGCCTGTTCAACTGCATGACTAATTTCAATGAAGCAAACTGCACTGCTAGTTTCATGAGTGTTTCTGGTATTTTAGTTTACTGGTCAAGTAAATTAACACTGGTTCTTGTACATCTCCATCTTTACTATCTTTATTTTCCCCTAGTGAATCAAATATCACATGGATATTTGTAGCTCAAACAGTTACATAATACAGTACAAGGTTTTGTCAGCATTTTGGATCACCACTGTTTTGGGAATATATGTATATTTTTCATGTCTGGAATTCAAGCATGGTTTGTATACTTCAGTTACTTCTATCAAGTGATACACGAAGACTTCAACTATCAAATTTAGTTTTTCTTCTTAACAATATAGGGACCATTAGATCACAAGTTCGAATTATCGCATCACTAAAATTGTATAATTCGACTTTTATATATTTCTCAAATATATTTGTGTGCGACTCTGAGTTTTCTATACTACTCTTCTCCAATCCTTCTATCCACATCGAGGTTTATGCTAGCTTTTTTTTATTTGTCCAACCTTAATACTATAACAGGCATGAGATGTCTTTATTCTCCTATCCCATAAAGTTATAACGGTAATTAGTTTTTTATTTATTTATATTATTATTTATCTATCCCTAGTGTCACGTCCTAAATGTTCGTGACCATATTATCCATCTGGAGATGCGCGCGAGAAGGCGGTTCTATCATACGAGTCATTCGGGGATGCACTTCCCGTATAATATTCATCCGGAGATGCGGGTCTCAT